>JAYKTE010188644.1:0-22024 GCA_036873565.1 Xipholeptos notoides | reverse complement strand
TTAACAATTTTTATTTTGCTTAAAAACTAGCTTCAATGATCGGAGAGGTAAAAAATTATTCAAATCTCCTGTCATATACAATCGAAATTTACATAGCACAATGGTAACCCACATTTCATGAATTATAATTTGAATTGACAACTGTAAGAGCATTTACCCCTTTGGAAACATAATGTACAATTGTGCTTTCCTATATAATAAGTAATGCTGTGACAATATTCTTTCATTGAAGAATATTTTTTGTCGTTACCTGACTGTTTTGAGATTTTAGCATTTGTGGTTATTTGTAGGACCTAACGACAAAATTAAAATCAAAGGAGAGAAGTAACGACAAGAATATTCTTTAATAAAAGAATAACACAGCTCTAATAATAAGATTCTTACTTTAGTAGCAAGTAAGTCCCTGGTGTCCGAGCAACCCGGCAACGCTCTGGGCAATACTTCTGTCTGCTTTTTACTACTTGTGGGTCTGTCTATTTTTCTGGTTTCGAAAGTAAAAGTACTCTGCCAATTTTTGTTCTACTTGAAATTTTATTTATGTGGTATTCGGACGTGTGAAACGAATTCGATTTTATTGTGAGCCAGAAAAGTAGCTGCTAAAAAGTCAAACTTGAAAAAGTGGATTGTTGCTGGCCCGTGGTGGCGTCCACTTTGGGGTGTCAATATAATCGCAATTTACTAAAATAATTTTCGGCTTCCAAAAAATTACAGGATTCTTTTTAGAAAGAAAAAAGCCTTGGAATGAAAAATTTTAAGTTGTTTAAACAATGATTTATGATCCGTGATGGAGGAGATCACCGAAAATCAATATTTTGTTAGTTTAGATTTTAGGCATATCCACAATTTTGAGTTATTTATGGCAAGAACTGTCATTTTTGAGAAATTTTCGTTTTTGAATAATACAATGTGCACTACTTAACACATAGCTGGAGGGAAGTTGGAATTCATACCTTTCCCAGTCCAAGTATCAACACAATCGGAACGACGAGGATTCGAACTTGCGTATTACGATTCCGAAGTCCGACTCAGTGCCACTATCTCAAGCAGATTTCTCTATATTATTTCTGTTTGAATAAATATTTTACAATTTACCTAAAATCAGAGAAATATCTACTCATCGAGCTATTTAAGAAAATTATTACTTATGATTATTTAATAAAAGAAAAAAATCTATATTTATTTTTATTTTTTTTGGTTAAGCGAACCGAGTACTCCCCCCTTTGTATTTGGGGCAGTTGGACGGACGGTATTTTGCTCCAGTAACAAAAGGTGAAGTAATAAAAAAATAAAAAAAAAGTTGTAAGAATAATTTGTTTGTTTTTTAGCGATAAAACATTTTAGAATGAAAATCCATAATTTGAATTTAATATTTAAAAAAAGGTATTTTGGTTTTTAATTGAATAATTTTAATGAAATATCCCCATTTAGAGAACGAGATATATTCATCTTCGCTCAAAAATGCAGTTTTAAACTTAAATTTTTTTATTAATCTAAATGAAAAAAAAGAAACTATTATGTTGTTCGAAAAGTTCGTAAACAATTTAAAATTTTACTCACAGAGTAATAATAAAAACTAAAAAGTATTCCTCAAAATAAGACCATCATTTTCCAAGACTTTCTGCTAGATCTGCAAGCTTTTGGGTCTGCTGTCTGTCAGCCGGCGTGGAATCAAATAATTCTTGACACTCTTCCTCGAACTTTTAGAACAAACTAATACTCTAATAACAATTTTACAATAAAAAAACTGATCAAATTATTTTTTTTATTTATATTTCAAAATCATCTTGTTACTTTTATTTTGCTTAAATCAGCAGAAATGTCTTTTTTTTTCAAACAGGTGTTTTAACAAATTTTTTTTTTTTATATTTTCTTATCATTTTTTTCTATATGACTGAAAAGAAATTATTAAAAATAAAAATTATTTTTTATAACACTTGCTTTCATCTTGTAAAGGTTTTTTTATTTTACTTATTTTACTTTATTTTACTTTGATGAATTCATTCTATTATTGATGTCGTAAACTTTTAAGTAAATATTTCTAAATAAATTTTTAATAGATAAATAAATTAAAAAAATGATGAAAACCGAAAGGCTGTGAGTTTCTTTGAATTCAACTAAATATATTTTTAAGTTTTACTTCAGACCTGAATAATTTTGCATTATTTTGGTCAACCATTAGCAAATCGCTATTTCTAATTTTTTTTATTACAGTTTGATGATTTGGTAATTATGCCGCTAACGTACGCGTTTTTCGGTTGATTAAAAAATGGAATGGAAATATACATTTCGTTCCACCAAGGGCAAATATCCCGCAATCAAATTAACCAAAAGACGAAAGAATATACATTTTTTAAAGGATAGAAGGGGTGGTGATGAAAGTCTAGGACTAAGTTCCATGAAAATAAATATTTTGAGGGTTTTTTAAAGACTATAGGATTACAAATGAATGCATACGGTCATGTTTCCATTCCATTAATCAACCCAAAAACTTCTCCACAAATTTTTCACAGAGTGTGGGAAGTTATACAGGTCCCTATATAAAAAAAAATTATATTTATCTTTAAAAAAAAAGTTATATGTTTTCGTTTTTGTAAATAAAAATAGTTTGTTTAAAAAATAAATTATTTTTGGTTTTTGTTTAAATGGGAGTGAACACAACACAACACCAACATAACACCACACCGCACACCACACCACTTCTTCGTTTAAAAAAAAGGTAAATTCTTTACTTTTGGGATATTTTTTATTATTAAATTAACTGGTTCTGTTTTATTTTTGTTTTCATGGAACTTTAAAAAAAACCCTCAATTTCTTTCTCAAAATATTTACTTTCATGGAACTTTGCAAAAAAAAAACCCTCAATTTCAGACTGCCGCAATTAGTCCCAGCCCAGACTTTCATCAATCACAAACACCTTTCTATCGTTTAAAAAATGTATATTCTTTCGTCTTTTGGTTAATTCGATTGCTGATTATTTGCTCTTGGTGGAACAAAATGGATATATCCATTCCATTTTTTAATCAACCCAAAAACACGTATGTCAGCGGCATAATTACCGATGATTTTTCCAATGTTTGTGTTTTACGGCATGTCAACCTTTTTAGGTCATTTAATGCTGGAAACAATCATTTTCGAGAAACGTTATTATTTGTCCACACTTAATGAATAACACAATATGTACGATTTAACCCATTACTGGGGTTCATATCTTTCCCAAGTAGCCACACTCCCCATATTTTTAGAATACCATTAAGTGTTGGTTTGTTCTAATGTTTTTCTATACATTTTGGTGGTTTGTTGTTCCCACTAACTTGGAATACTATTAGGAAATGAGTTGTTTTTTGTTCTAAATTATGTTTATAGTGGATTTGCCCACTGCCTATATTTTGGTATACCATTAGCTCATGATCTGGGTTTTATTTGTTGTTTTTTTTCATTAAGTGCTGAAACATTAATTGTTGTAGTATGATGGGTGGATTATATCTTGTTGTATAGTTTAATATCACTTAAGAATCTGTATATATGACTTGAATCAACCTTGTTAAAGATCTCAGATTATTTTCTTTGTAGAGCTATAGTTAGATCTGTTCAAAGTCTACACAGCTTATCAGAATGTAGTGCACTGTGTAGGGTTCTTGGTATGGATACTAGTAAGTTCTTTGTATGGCGACTGGTAAGTCTAAAAGCAATATTGTTCCTTTCTTTTATCTCCTCCTAGTACTTCCTTCTAGATTCAAAGAGAGACTATCAGTCCTTCAGTTTAGCAGGATAAATTGGTTGGGATGTTAGTATATGCAATAGACACATTTGGTTTGCACAGTTCTAAGTGACAGTCATGGGACAATTGTACGTCCAATCCCAGCCACAAATGAGAAACCTTTGGGTTTAAACGGATCTAAGTGACAGTCATGAGGTGGTCGTAGGCCAAATTTCTACCATAAAAATAACGTCTATGGTTATCCTACATAGCTTAACACTTCTAGTTGATCATGCTTCATAAAATGAAATCAGTTTATTTCTGAGGATTAAGTGAAGCTTCTATTTAGAGTCCTATTGTGAGCATGATTGTTCTTGTGTAACATTGTGGGAACACAAGGGATTTGCTTATGAAGTCTTTTTGACTGAGGATGTAAATTCGAAAGTTCTTTAAACTTACCACAAGATTGTTCTATGATTGCATCAGAATGAGTCTGTAACTGTGCAAACCTACTGAATGAGACTTTAAACTGTTGTTATAATGAGGAGCAAGAGAAGAATACGGAATGGTTGTTAAAAAGCGGGGCATTTGAGGTTGTAAATTATATTGTTTCAATTTTATTGCATTTGGCTTATTCAATTCTTCGACTTATTTCCCCACAATATGGATTAACGTGGCAGAAAACAACTTTCAGTCTTTCAAAGGCAGGTGATTATTTTTTTTTAAAAGGGAAAGCAAACTGGGGCAATGACAAAATGTTTAGCTGTGTTACCATTTAAAAAAAAAATAATTACCACTATAAAGTGCACGGACAACCTTTTGGGCATCTGTAAGTGCATTGATATTAGTCGTTGAAACACTTTATAAAAGTTATTCTTTTTAAAATAAATCACTGTTTGACAAATTTCTTATTTTTATATTGGTTTCCTGTTTTTTTATGTGCTTTGGTAATTCTAAATAATACAAATTGATGTTTTGTTTTTCTTGTATTTTTATCTATTTTCTTCTTTACTTCTTTCTTTTAGGCGATTACAATATTGCTCGAGAGAATGTGCAGATTTATATCCATTGATTATTACTTTAAGAAGTTTGCAATTGAAGAAGACCTCTTCAACACCACAACAAAGAAAAAGCTTAGAAAGTCAGGTTAGAAAAAACTTTTTTTATATTACCAAACAAGCTCTCACATTGAAATTGAAAGCAAATCCCTCATGTTCCCACAGCGTTACACATGAACAATCATGCTTAATATAGAACTCTAAATAGAAGCTTCACTTAATCCCCAGAAATAGATTGATTTCATTTTATGAACCATGATCAACTAGAAGTGTTAAGACGTTTTTTTTTTGTGGTAGAAATTTGGCCCACGACCACCCCATGACTGTCAATTAGAACCGTTTAAACCCAAAGGTTTCTCATTTATGGCAGGGATTGGGCCTAAAATTCTCCCATGACTCACTTATGATTCGAAACACGTGCAGTGGGCTTTACAAACACTAAAATTTATATACAGAAGTAATAAGTAAAATCAATTCCAGTTAAACATATTTCACACATACACACACACACACACACATATATATATATATATATGATTTATTACGTTTTCATGGTTAAAACTTTATGTGAAAAATTAATTTCAGTCAATGTAACAATTTTTTAAACATTGGAAGCTTAACATATTAAATTATTTTGATGCAAATAAATTCCTGTCACAAGAATCTTACATTATATAAGATTCAAACCTGTATTATCAAAAACTATTTCTATTTCTATTTATCATATTTTATTTTCAATTCCTTCTTGTTTTCTAACAAGAATCCTTGTTCCAGAGTTCAATATCTTTATATATTCTCCCAGTTTCTGTGCAAACATTTTCAACCCTCTTCAACGATCTTCAGGGTGGTTCTTTGACATTTTTAAATAGTTGTATAGCTATGTTTCAAAGAGTGGTTCGCCATCATTTTAGTCCATTTTATGTCTTTACTTTTGTTTAAATTAGACTGTTTTTCCAGTGTTTTATCTGGCGCCTTTTAAACATTTTTTAAACTTCTTTTTAATAACATTATTCTTCCAAAATATACTAAATTATGTGAGATACACATTGTAAGTATTAAGCTACATTGATATTATATTTACTTGGTCGAGCACCACTTCCAAAAAGAACAACGTAAAACACTTTCAAAACATTTATATATCAACAAATTTATAAATTAGTTAAAATAAATATGTTAGTTATTGCAAGATGTAGGAACTATTTTCTGCCACTCTTCATGAAGTTTGGCCTCTAATTATTTTTTCATGACATTTGTGCATTCTCACTCTTTTCACTAGATGGGGCCACAAAGTTTCAATGGGATTTAGGTCTGGGGATTGAGAGGGCCACTTCATTACTGTAATCCCTATTTTTTCAAACCAACCCCCTGAAACTTTTGACTTGTAGCCTGGGGCATTGTTCAATCATGTTCATCTTCCAAGATTACATCACTTGGATTGTTATTATTAAATATTTTAGTAAAAGAGGTTTGGTAAACCTGGTCCAGCATGTTATTATAAATTGTGAAGTTCATTCTGATCTCACATGTGTACAACATTCCAGTTCCTGAAGAAGCCATGCAGCTCCAAACCATTACGCTTCTGCCTCCAAATTTACAGTCAGGATGAAATATCTCTCCTTCCCTATAGTGATCATAAACTGCAACAGAGGAGCAAAAATTTGATGAAAAAAAAAGAATTTATTACAATTTTTAAATAAATATTATGGATGTGTATTCACATAAAAGTTTCAATTGCTCCTTCCAAAGTTTATGAAATAGAAACTGTTAACTTACCTCAAAGTTACTTTCGACAGACCAAAAACGTTTTCCCAATAATTAGGTGTCCAATTTTCAAGTTTTTTGCAAATTCCAGATGCTTTTTCTTGTTGGTCTAAGACAAATAAAGCTTCTTCCTTGTTTTGCATCCTTTTGATCCCACTTCTAATAACTATCTCACTGTTCGAGCGGATATATTTCTATTTAAATGCACCCTAAGTTCAGGAGAATGCTATGAATAACTTTTCTTCCTATCTGCCGATATTTCATACATATAAGATGTTAATATAAACATCATTTTTATTCTTTTTATTGAAATTGATAATTTTTTTGTTTTTTTTTGCAGTTAAAGAATCGTCTTTTGGCTTTGGAAGAAGAAATTTCTGAAATGGAAAGATTTGAGATTAAATTCCTAAAGAAGTCTACGGGTGCTCATGGCAGTACAGATCCAAATTATTTGCCTATTGGTGCTATTTCCAAAAAGAAAAAAATCTACAAAGGCTCTTTAGGTCGCATTTCTCCTGCAGAAACAGAAATCAAAGAATCAAAGTCGCAAAGAAATTCTTCTTTATTTGATTCGCTCTCACTCACTTCCCCAACACTACCTCTCCCAAGCACTTCAGCCAGGGGAGATAACCATGTAATTTCAACACAGGCTACGACTGGGGCAGCTGCCTTTTCTGCAACGGCGCCCAGTGTTCGAGAATTGGCGCCCACCACTTCATCAAAATCAAAGCCCTCTCTGTGGTATATTGAAAATGTAGAGAAGTTAAATTCTCGCCTTGTAGTAATGCATGAGAATTTGACAAGGTATTGCATGATACAAAGTGTTTTGATTCAAAACAAGACAGAACATGCGATCGCAAAAGCCAAGAAGAACGAAAATGAAGCCATTCATTCCCTAAAGCATTTTGCTCGAGATGTAGTTGACCATTGCAAGGGCCCAACACAAGACTGTGTTAACAAGATAGAGACCAAACAAAATGACATCAAGAATAAACAACGGATACTAACTGAAGCAAAAATATTTACCGAGCACTGTATCGCTACTGGCGATGAAGAAGGCCTTCGCCAGATGGAGGTTTTATTACATCAAATTAATCTAGAAAACTAAATATTGATCGGATCTACAACTGTGGAAGTCTGTTGTTCAGACCTAAAACTTCCAACAATGTTATGGTAACAACACTAAAGACATATTCAAAGGCGGCAACTATGAGTGTAATTTAATGATTGAACCGCTTTAAGCCAGAGATAATCTGTCCCATAAGGAGCTTACAATCTTCAAATGTTATGTGAAAATCCCTAATTTTATATAATCGAGATAAGGTCCAAAGAAATTTTTTGAACGTACATTTATATATGCTTACTGCGTCCAGTTGCAGATGTCCAAATGCATAATAAAAATAACTACTTATTTCTATAGAAATGAATTGATAAATATGTGTGTGAGCATGGTTTATGTATATGCCAATGAGTGTGTACAGACACACAAATGCATATCATATGACAAGCTCAGATATAAAATGTGATAAATTTATTTTCTTCCCAAAAAAAGATGTTTTCATCCTGTGAAAAATAACATTTTGTAATTTTTTTTAGATTTTAAAATTCGGATGAATATTACAATATTTCATAATTTTAATGCCACGTAGACCAATAAAACCTAAAAACCTAATATATATATATATATCAGAAACAATGAAATATAAATTTCAGTAAAATGGATATAGTTGATTTAAGTCGACACTATATCTTTTTTGTCGATTAAAACTAAATCATCGGGTCATCCACATTATAGGATTTTTCTACATAAACTTTCAAGTAAAATTCATTTTCATTTAAATACATTTTGAAATAGAGAAAAATTGTCAATCAATCCACTGTCGCTTACTTAACGCATACTTGACCAACTTTACTCTCACCTTCCAAAAGTTGATTTTTAAGAGTATTTGGGTCTGTTTTGAATGAATATTTCATATTTCATTTGGCAAGAACGAATTGAGTTTTTATTATATCCTTTTTAATCCATTAGATAAAGAAAAAGTGGATACTAAAAGTATTAATACCATGAAAACTATGTCAGACCTAATTTTAAATGTGATATTTGTTCAAAACAGACGCTAATACCCATAAAAATCAACATTTGAAAGGTGAGTGTAAAGTTTAACATGTTGGCGATGGTGCCTAGATTGATAGAAAAAATAAATTATTTAAAGGCTATATGGATATTAATAATTTACTGTCTATCTTGTAAATTTATTTTTAGAAAATAACTGAAAGAGGAATAATGTCTTTATTCTCTGATAATGATTTTTAAAAAATGAAATGCTATAGTGTCAGCCTAATTGAAAAATATCCACATCCTATTGTTCTTTTTAAATCATTAATTCTTGTCACCCTACACATATGGGAGAGTTTTGTGTAGAACCAAAGAATATAAATAGTTCAATTAGATTTGATAGAAATCTAATTTGATTTGATAGAATATTTATAAATTTCTAACTGTTTTTCATTTTTTCCAAATCTTTGATCAAAACTTAGAAATCAAAATTATCAGCTTTGTGACATTTTAGAAATCCAAATTCATTATTTTTATTTACGACAAAAATTATTAATCAAAATCAACTTCTTAGTTGGATGGTAGCCTATAACCGACAATAATTTAGCATATTTCTCTAATTTTCTAAAAATCAATTTCATTTTGATAACAGTAAACAAATGCTATAAATGGCATCTTACTGTTTTCTCATAATTTTTTATTTTTTGCCAATGTTTTCTATTTATCATCATTATTTACTTGTATTCTCTATCGAATATTTTACCTTGCTTCTTAGTTTCAATTCGTTCTATATATACTCAATGCTTATATATTCATTGTCACTGATGACTTTGTCGAACATGATTGGGTAAGTTGTCACCAGATTTGCTAAAATGTACCATATCATGTGTTAAAATATATATTATAATTACAGTTGTTGAATTTACTATCCTTGAGATAAGGTTTGATAATTTGTATATTTATTTTGCGGACTATAGTCGTCATCTTTATATTTGTCTAATTTACTATCCTTCAGAGGAAGCTTGATAATTTGTATACTTATTAAGCATACTATAGTCCTCATTTTCATATTTGCTAAATTTACTATTATTGAGGCGGAGCTTGACAATTTGTATATTTATTATACACATATATTTAGCAAATTTATTATCCTTGAGATGAGGCTTGACAAATTGTATATTCATTTTGTGGACTATAACCCTACTCTTTATGTCTGTTAATTTACAAAGTTTTAGCCGATTAATCCTGTGGCTTTTTCAGGATTAATCGGACAAAATGTTGTATTGTTAATAATAATAAAGATAAGGAATATAGTCAGAATAATAAGCATGGAATTTAGAACAGATTTGTTTGAAAATAACAAATATATTTGGTCATGGGTTTGAAAATACATATCCTCGAGAATTAAGATAATTCTTTATCAATGTTGTTTAAAGGTTTTACTTCTCACTATTTTTTTACTCCTAAATATTTTTTTATTCTATTTTTTTTAAATTCTGTTAAATTTTAGACTTTTTTTCCGCCTTTTTTAAACCTTTTCGAAATGAATTTCACGATTACCATTTTATTAAAGTATGGAAGACTCTGATGTGCTATAATCTTGTACATTTCCCCAGATCCCCTAAATACCAACCCTCTCTATCTATTTCTGTAACTCTTATTTTTATATGAGCTTGCCACACACTTAATTTTTTTCAGAGAGATCTTGTAGTATCAGCCTAACAAAATTGCTCCCCGTATTCTTGGCAGGACTAGTTTCATTTTCATGGTTTGATTAATGCATTCCATTCAAAGGCTACCTTCATTTTTTTAACTAAGAGGCATCTTTATTTCAATTTCCAGTAAATGGTTTCATTGTCCCTATTTCTTTTCTAAAAACAACTTAATTTCTACGCAAGATGAAATTTGTTTAATCCATTATGCATAGATTTTCAGATTTCATTTTCATTTTCAATTGCAGACTAATTTAAAAATCTATAATTATACAACTAAATAAAACTAATTAGTATTTTTAAAACAACTATAAAATGCAATATATAAGTAAATTTTTACAATTAAAATTATTTTTAGAATAACAATGTTTGCATGCATACAATTACCAAAAATGGTACTTGTGATGTTGAGTGTGCAATAATGTAGCTAGGAAAAATAGATATAATAGGAAATAATTCAGAGAAAGCTTAAACCAAAAGAGCAAGAGTTACGACCAAAAGACCTAGAACGAAAAGAGCTCGGACTAAAAGAGGTAGGACCAAAAGACTAAGGGCCAAAGGACCTAGGACCAAAAAATCTAAGACAAAAAGTGGTAAGATTAAAAGAGCTAGGACCAAAGAGTTAAAACCAAAAAAGCAAGGCTCCAAATAATTATGTATAAACTAGCTAGGATCAAAAGAGTTAGGAATTTTGATTTGATGCCTGTCCAGAACAAAAGTTACTTTCTTAGAGTCTTCCACCATTAATATCTAAAATAGTGATATTAAACTTTTAGTTGATGAATGCATAAGTACAGTCATTATAACAATGCAGTTTGCAATACCATCGAATCAAACGAGCGGAATAAAAATAGGAGGCATTACTTTTGGAACAATACTTGTATTATATAACTGAATGGTTATGTTGAAAACAGATGTCTATTATGAATTATTTCAGCCAAACTGATACACCCTTGAATAAGTTTATCTTAGTTATTTGAGTTTCTGCAAAAAATTTTAAGATAAACATTATTCAGACCATTTGGACTTTAATTCCCCTGTAATGCTATTAAAAGGTATATTGGCATCTATAGACTGTTTTTCAATGGAAAGAAAATCACTTTTAATAGCCTGTAAATGTGGTGTTTTTTAAGATTGTGTATAAAATCATAAAATAATTTTAGTCACTTTTTCCAAGAAAAATTTGGTTACATTAACTAATTCGTTATTTCAATCTTAATCCAAAAATTGGATTTCATTTATTTTTTTCTCAACGTTTAAACAACTACGATTCAGCAACAATATTTACTGCAATCAATCATTTTTTTTATTAAAGATTGTGTTAAAATTAAATTCTCAAAAATATTTGCGTTTGAGGGAAAATAGTATAATTTCCAGGGGGCTATGGACATTTGTTTGCCTTTTTTTTGTTCAATCCTCTGTACAGGTCAAAGAATAAAAACTTTAGAGTGATGTAGACCGTTGGGGCCACCGCCAATAAATGGACGTTGTGTTCGGAAAAAAAATTATATAACAATCGAGTGTTAAAAATGATTTGATACAATTTTTATCTTAACTTTGAGATTCTTCGTGCGTTGGAAACTAGGAATGGAGAAATAATAAACAAAGAACAGTACTCAATACTGTAGTAGAGCTATAAATTATTCACGGAAGAACTTCTCTACCTGTGTTTTGTTCTTTTGGATCATCAGGAGAACATTGTATAGAACCTGAAATTAAGTAAGTCCAAAAGATCTTGGCTATATAGGCTGTCTTATCTCAGTAAGTCTTATCTTACTTAATCTTATATCATTAAGGCCTTTCTTAGTAATTCTTGTTTTAGTAAGTCATATTATTATGTCTTAGCTTGGTAAGTCTTTTCTTACTAAATCTAATCTTAGTAAGTCTTATCTTACTAAGGCTAGTCTTGATAAGTTCTATTGACCTAATGGCCCACTCTCTTTTGTTCTTTGCTTTCAACTTTTAAAAAAAGTCTTCCCTACAATTCTATAATATTTCTCAAACAATACAATACTTCATCTTCCATGTCTCGGCTTTGAATTTTCTAAATTTCTCTAAAATACTTCTTTTAACCCTTTAAAACTTCTCTAATAGCACAGCTCTGATTTGCTATTTGACAATTTTGCTAATTACGTATTGTCTTTTTTGCTAGATACCGCTTTTTACACCATGATCCAAAGGTTTAAAATGTCTTTTTAAAATGTTTTTTCTAAAAAGTGAAGATCTACTTCTAAAAATCGCGACATATAATTTCATCCATAAAAGAATTATAAATAGTTGGTTTTGTGTTTTTCTTTCAAATATTTTCTATTTCAGTAGAAATTTCCTGCTTGTGCCAATTCCAATAATTCCCTGTTTTTAGGGGAAATAATTCTATCTAAAAAGAAAGTTTTATTTTGTGATTCTTCTGGAAATTTTTTCTAAATTGATGCCAAAATAATTGGTGAGACTTAAACTGAAGAATTTTTTGTTTTAAAAGGTTTTCTAAATTATTCTTGCCAAAAATTTTGTTGTCTTAAACTTCAATAAAATCTAAAAAATTTTTGTCTTTGTCTTTTTAGGTGAAAGTCTTCTCCCTCAAAAACGAAGAAGTTTAGAATTTTTTTTGTTTTTGTTTGTTTTTTCAAGATTGAAAAGAAAAATAAATTCAATTCTTTCCATAAACTGCAAAAGTAGGATGATACCCAAACTTCTTTTTATTGGATAAAAGTTGAAATAAAATGATTATTTTGAATTCTTAGTAAACAACAGAAAATAACTTAGATGATTTCCTGTTATCCTTTTTAAAAATCACGTTATTAGACTGTAAAACATAAGAGGAGAATTTTTTTTAATATTGTGCATAAAAATCACAGGTATTTTTTTCATAACTTTTTCCAATGTGTAAAAATCATAAGATATTTTTCTTTACCTTTTCCCAAGAGAAATTCAGTTGCATTAATTAATTCGTTGTTTCAATTTTAATCTACAAGTTGGATGCTGAAATTTTGGATAGCCTTGTTCCAAAATCTTACTAATTACAATTCAGCTTTTTATTCACTTCGACAATATTTACTACACCAAAGATGGTTTTATTAAATATTGTCCTGTTATAATTAAATTCTCACAAATGTGCAACATCTGCGTTTAGAAAATATTATGATGTTCAGGCTAGTATTGGCAATAGTGTTCCTATTTTGGTTCTTCCACCATAAGGGTAGGTCACAGAATAAAAAATTTGAAGTGATAAAGATCTTTAGACCCACAACCCATATAATTATTTTGATGCTTTTATTGGCATTAATTTGCCTAATTTTGTTTTTCCTATTTTTATTCTTCCACCATAAGTGTAGGTCACAGAATAAAAAAAACTAGAGTGATAAATAACTCTTGGCCCGCAGCCTACGGTGTGATGTTCAGGGGAGTATTGGCATTCATTTGCCACCCTAAGCGTATGTTACAGAAGGAAAAATCAGGGTGATAAAGACCTTTGGGCTCACAGCCTATTATTGGCGGGTTGAAGAAAAAATGACGAAACCAATAAAACATAATTTGAGACATGAGTTTCACTGATTATCTTAACTTAGTTATAAATGGAACTTTTTCTGTGTTTTTATATATATATATATATAAATATATATATATGTGTATATTATTTAGAGATCTCACACCAACTACAGAGTACTTGCAAACCCAGCAACCTGCGTTTTTTTACTGGAATCAGACAAGATGCGGTTTCTAATACTTTTATTTACAATCTTCAATTTTCATTGGTGGAATTGAGATTGTATGAGTAATTTTCAAATCCATTATTATTACCATAGTGCTTTCAGTGTACTTAACCTTCTTCATGTGACTGTTTGATTTTATCTTTATAATTATTGTTGCAAGGGTTTGCTACAGATTGCATGAACAACAGACCTCAGGATTTCACTTTGGAGTTTTCTTTCTCATACATGCAAAAGACTAAGGGTACATCTATCCCAATAGTTTAACTGCAGCCCAGACACTAATATGGATATTTACATGTACCAGTACAACATACGGTACTTGGTATTCATAAATGGCCACCTGTCTAAGTACTGACTGAAAATAAATTCCGATGATGTGTAACAAAAAATATATAAATAAACAATGGATAATGGATATAGTTTTATTAAGCTACACTAAGCGATTCAGTAAAGGAAAACCATTATCAGGGCATATATGTATAGATCTTTATCCGCAAACTTATTAAACTAAAATATAAGATGAACAATAGATATTTCAAAATGTCACCTAATTAAAATATGTGGTGTTTTTCAAAAAATTAGATGCAATGCCAGTTTTTCCTGGCTTTTGATAATCAGTGTTGCTCTTCACCTAGATGAGTTATTCTCATTGAGTTGACGTGCCTCATTATGTATATATATATATATATACTTGGTGACTCCAGCATATGTTTCCAGAGATCCAACCAGTTTTGGATAGTTTGCCACAGAGTCTAGGGCCTAGGCCCCTTCATACAGGGCCCAGCCCGTAACTCTTCCCTTTCATCTATCCACTTGATTGCTTCACTGGGTGAGTTGCACTGTAGCTTGCAAGGCCTGCTCTGGAAAGGCACACTCTACCATATAATATGCACAAAAATCTAGAATCAAAATGTGCTATAGATATTTTTGTTTCAAGCAGAATAAAAGAACTGACCCTATTAATACAGGTAAATTTATTAAAATAATTCCCCATTTTTAAAAGTAAGGAGTTTTAAATTCGTGATTAATTTATTTCGATTTTTTATTAAGTGATTTTTTTTATTCAGGTCAAAATTTTGGGTGCAACCTACAGATTGCAAATATTTTCCTAATTTCTAGAAAATTAAATTCCTCATTCTGCTTATATTTTTCAAAAGCATGTATTTTGATCTAATTCTGATCTACTGATAGAATCTCTTACACACACATACACAGATAAATATATATATGATAAAATAACAAAATAGTTTACAAAAATATTTTTTATATGATTCTTAAGAACAATGTATGGTACTCTGATTGTATGTCCACGAACCTACCTCTATATTCTTTTTATTAATTGTATTTATTTAATTCAAATAATGTGATGTTTTTGTTTTTTGAATGCTTGTCAAATAAAATATTTAAAGAATTCTTTATTTGTTTTATTTTTCAGTTATATTCTTTTTATTTAAATGTATTTGTTTTTGTTCTTTTTTTTTTTTTTTAAATACTAAATGATTTGAATACTAAAAGAAATATTTTTTTAATCTTATGGGTATTTTAATTCATAATGGAACCATTTTGATCATTGTCAGTTATTAAAGATATAATTAAAACCTAAAGTGCCAAAACTATTCACTGAATGATAAAACCTTGAATCCAGTATCAACATCCTTATAATACTTCCCTGGATTATTATGGAGTGTAGGACCACTTTTTGTTTTAGTAAAAAAGTGGTCTTAATGTTGGCATATTATAAAAAGTAAAGAAAATTTTATAATAAAAAGAAAAAGAAATACATTTGTCCAGCTTGCAATAGATCCAATGTTGTTTTAGCAGCAGCTATAGTAGCAGTAATTACAGGTAAATAGTAGTGGAAATATTAACACTAATGATAATAGTAATAGTTCAAATTCACGAGAGAGAGAGAGAGACATGTCCATTCAGCAGAGATATCTGGAAGTATTTGAAGATTCTGGTTGTGTAGAGGATCATATAATACAGTTTATATCAATTCTCCTCTCTGATTTTTCATTCTTCTACAGCCCAAGGTATAAATAGAGTGGCTGTAATTTAAACGGTCATATCCAGGGGTTATTAGATTAAAAATATAGTGAGAGTGATTGCAGATCCTTGGCGCAATATAACCTGAAACAATCTGGGTGGCTATGGCTCGTCAGCACTCTCCGGCGATCTACCTAGAAAGAGATGGATACCGATAAAAAAAAAAAAAGCATGCTACCACAATGAGAATTGGGGTAAGTCTCTTTTACAAAACATCCCACTATTTAACAAGAAAACAGTTTGCCACTAAAACAACCAATGTCTACAGAATAATAAAAAAAAACATACGCTTAATACATCCATCCTAAACAATACACGAACTCCAACAAGTCCATATAACCTCGTTCTTGTTGAATTCACTTCATTCCAGGTACTATATTTAACGATGTTCTCCCGATGATCCAGAGGGTGAACACGAGCTGAGAACTTTTTTCCTGGATAAATTATAGCTCTACTACAGCATTGAACACTTTCCTTTATTCATTATTAGCCCATTCTTTTATTTTACAATACAAGAAGCTCAAAAATACTATATATATATAGAGAGAGAGATTTAAAGATAGATAGACCGGATGAGGGAGGGAATCAGGCAGTCACTTTTTGCGGGGATGCTGGATTGCTAGAGGAGAATTTTTGTTATTCAGTTTTGAGAGGGAACCACCAGGCGTTGGCGGATATGGGACTCCAGTGATGGTAAATGTGAGGACTGATTGAACGAAGGTGAAGTCTATTGCAGATGCAGTGTCTTACAGTCTCTCACTAGAGCAGAGCGGAAGAGGGTAGGACGACATGAGAAGATTGTTGTCACTCTGACTCCAATAATGGCCACCTGTCGTTAACACACTAAATACATTGATGGTGACTTGACTCATGTGATAACTAGTAGGTTTTGCAGTCACTGATTGCAAAGTATCCAGATATATTGGGGTGCTAGATGAGACTTCCTATCATTCTGACTTCAGGAATCACCACCGGGCGTTGGCGGGTCTGAGACCTGGATGCAGAAGGGTGAACACCCGAGCAGATGTAGCATCATACAGTCTCTGCCCGGAATGGAGCGGAGCCTGCTGGAACTCACGGGAGACTTGTTATCACTCTATCTTCAGAGAAAACCACTGGTTAATTACTAGTGTAAAATCACATAATAATAATTATTAATTATCTCAATATTTTTGGGAATATTGTATGGCGTTTTGTGATTTTATTGCAAGAATAAACAGAGAAATATTCCCATTTCTTTCTTTTTTTACATGAAAGTGTTAATTAGACTGATGGCTTTCAGCTATCTTGTCGAAAAAGTATAAATTATAGTCCCCACCGACATCTAACGAGAGATATATACTTAAATTAATATATTTTTTTGCCCTAAAATTATTTTTTAAAGTTACACTCGTTTAATAAAAAAAATGAGTATTTTTCCTTTCAAGGGAAAATAATTCAGATTATGGTTTCTTCAATATAAAAAAAAAGAAGTTTATAAAGCAAATTCGAATTCATCTCAAAGCGAATCTAAAAATTCTTTAGCTAATAATTCATTTGGTAATTTTATACAAATTTTGATTTCAGTTATCATTTGATTGCAAGAAGAATTCGGGGACCAGATGTTCACTAGATTCTTCTGGTTATCAAATGAAATTATTCCAATATAGAAATCGAAATTTGTTTAAAATTCTTTAGAACCAAAACGAAAAAGGAATTTTGTGACAGAAATCGTATTAAAAATGTCCTTTTATTTTTCAAAAATTCTGATTTTTGTAAGAAATATATTTTTATTTTTAAAAAGCTTTTATTTTCACATGAGTTCGAATTTTCAAGAATAAAAGACTGTCCTACGTTATAATTCCAACCATTCTGGTTAAAAATCTATTATTTTTTTAGCGTTTTTGCTGTTAAATTTTTATCAAACCATTATTTAATCCTGTCTTTAACTCAGTGTTTAATCTTGTCGGATGAAAGGAATTAAAATGATAAGAAAACTCCAAGGAACCGTGCCGTCACCGATAAAGGCGTTTTGTTTCTGCAGTTCTAAGGAAAGATATGGGTTTCAAGACTTAACACTACCAATAATACATAGTAGATCATTTTACCCTTGTAGATTGAATTAAGGGTTAAGTTTGAAGTTCTGTGAACGTTTCTACTTTACGACGAACAGCTTCCAAAGTTTCATCATCTAAAGAAAGCCTAAGGGTTCATCGACTGAAACGTAGTGAAGTTGGCAGTAATAAATGTGAGAACAACAGTCCAATAAATCGATACATTGATAAATGGCTTTGTCGATTTTAGAATTTGCATCAGAGATGTGGGTGACAAAGCTCACTGTAACGTAAAAATGGACAGCCTTGTTCCTTGCTGGGAAAAGTGCATTGAGAATTGTGGTGGCTATGTTGAAAAAATGTTTTGAAGCACAAAAGGTCGCTCGTTTTAATGGCACCACTTACATCTTTGTAGCTCTTCAAAGATAACTTTAAAAATAGGTGACATTACTTTGGGGAAGAGCCTCATAATACTACTCCAATTGTATTGATAAAATGAATACATTAGTTGGAAGAATAATGAAAGTCAAAACCTTTTAAACACTAAAAAAAAGTCTAGGAACTTGTGACGTAATCAAAACAAACGGTGTCCTAACAATTTTACCAAATAATATTTAGGTCTTGTCCCTCACTAAAACTTCGATATTTCGTCTTGAAAACATTTCAATATTAAAAAGTTGGCTTTATCAATGAATAAATAAAATATTCTATAGCATAATCATTTCACCCATAGCTAGGTAGTGAGTGTCTTTAAAATTATTCTTTAATATATTTAGTAAAAAAATTGTGATTCTTTAATCAGAAGTTAAACGTTGGTAAGGAGCTTTCATTCAAAATCATAACTTTTCATGGAAAACTTTGTGTAAGGTTGTTGGGGAGTCGATGAAGAACTTTGCTGGAGTGCGTGCCGATACATCAGGTCTCGACATTTTTCAAAATATCTCGGCTTGTTTTGGAGATGACGTAATCGGCAATATATAACGGGTGAAACGCTCAGGGAAGTCCATGCCGGCAATGAGTTTATAAAGTTGATCAAACTTAAATCCCGTTTCAATAACTTTTGAAACAAACTTAATGCACTTAAATGTAAAATTTCTATCCAAAATATCATTAAAAAATAAGTTATTGTTTGTAGGGCCATTTTATTTCTGATAAATTCAACCCAATTCTAAGATATTATAAAGTTTTAAATTCTTTTTATGATATATAGCAAAAGTAAAAGAAATTAATCCAAATAGTATCAGGTCTAACGAATATTTTAGCAGCAGCAGTTCCAGTTATAGCAGTGGTAATAATGTTAATAATGATAATCCAACTGTAGCTAATATTTAAGTCCTCCCAGGATAGAAATCTGGTAGCTACTGGAATTTTGTAGATTTGGGGCAATTATATATGATTAGCGTCCTTCATGTTTTGCGATCGGTCCATTTTATATACCTCTAAGTATATATTGGATGGCCCAAATGCTTGCAGCCATACCCCATTAGACCAAAAATATTGAAACATGAGTGTTTTGTTCAATTTAGGAAAAACCTTCTCATCAAATTCATTTTATTTGGGAAATCTATTTTTCAGACTATTTTTCAAATTATTATGATTGTTACCTTGCAACATTTCTGTCGATTAACTCTGCCAACTTCTCCAAGTAATCGAGTTTTCCTGTCCTTAGTCTGGGTCAAAGCTGCCCATTGATGTATTTTGTGATGTCAGTATTAAGTTTGCTGTTTTGCTCCTGACTATGGACAAGAAATCCTATTTATTTTGTTGGTTTTTTTTTATGCCATATCAACCCTTTTATGTCATTTCATTTTTAATAAATGCTCTTTTCGTCCACGCGTGGTTTAGGATTTAGTTACATTTTTCCAAATTTGAATGCAAACTGAACGACCGGGATTCGAACTCGCGTATTCCGATTCCGAAGTCTTACAGTCTATCTACTGTCATAAGTGGACTTACCATTCTAAGCAGATGATGGTAGTATTAAGGCTTGGAGGGATACATCTCCCTGGCAAGTCCTGCCTAACGTAGGCGATGGTAGATGATGGTGGCCTCAATGCTCGTCATTGAAGCTCTGTCCAGTATATCCATCTGGTGGAGATATTTATTCTCTGCAGGTCTGTCCAAACCCATTTCAGATTAAAGATCCTGTCAATATTAATTATTCTTGACATCTCCAAGATATGACATCTCCATATTTAACAGAGGAAAAGAATGATAATAAAACATCACATAAAATATGTCTACATTAATAAAAATCATTGCAAAAGCAGATTGGTATCTTTTCTCAATCTCATCTAATCTAAACTTATTAATAAATGAAACTGTATTTGTCTGTGCGTCTGTGTGTGTGCGTCTGTGTGTGTGCGTCTCTGTGTGTGTGTGTGTGTGTGTGTATGTTGGTTCCCTTTGAGCTCCGAAACAGCTGAACCAATTTTCTTGAAAATGTATACATATGTACTTCTTGCGTCTGAGAGTATTCTTAGCTGGGTTTTCGGTTCATGTCATGAGTAGTCAAATCTATTAAAGATTTCGAACTGAAAGACATGTCCTCTCCCCCTCCCATTACCCACTTGGGTGCGTAGAGCACCCAATCTCTCACACCGACCAAAAACGCCCTCGAATAGAGCTACCTCTTAGGGTGGGGACTGGGGTCATGGTGGCTTGGGTTGGTGGTGATGAAAATTATGATGACGATGCTAGTGGGCATGACTATGATGATAGTGGTTATGGGAGTGCTGGTGCCTTGGGTTGGTGGTGATGACAATTATAATGATCATAGAGGTGGGGTTATAATGATAAAGATGCTATGATGATGATGATGATGATGATGATGATGATGATGATGATGATCATGGTGTGTATGATAATTGTGCTAATTGTTTGTTTTACGGTGGCTCAACCTTTTTAGGCCATTTAATGCTGCGATTAATTACTTTTGATAAACTTTTTTTTGTCCACACATCGATTATAATTGTAATAATAATGATAAAGATGATCATAATCATGATCATGAAACTGATGGTTATGATGATATAATGATGATGGCTATGATAATGATGATGGTAATGGTGATAATGATGTAGGTGATGATGATGACGAACACTTATAATTAAAAGGAAATGGGGTCTTAATTCTTACCATGTAACATGAAAGCCAAAATAGATTGGCTGTTGCACCTGCAGTTTCACCTGCAGCTGCAATTGTTACTGCGATCACTGCTTTTCATCCTCCTCTGCTGCTGCTACTTCTACTGATGATGTTAGTGTTGATCATGAAATGTCATCTTCATGGTAATTGTACTTGTTTTGTTTCATAGTTTTATTGCTTTTTGCTTATGTTCCTTGTAAAGTGCCACACGCACGCGCACATGCAGGAAAGCACTCAACCATACAAAAAAAAAAGACTGACAATTCACTTCAGCGATAGAATCAAGCAAAAGACATGTCAGCCTTTTTCTTTTTCTTTTTTTTGTTTCTTTTATTTCCTATTTATTATTTTTTCTCTACTGCAGTTGTTTTTAACGAAAATCTATGGCTGATCTTACGAGGAACAATTCCTCAACGCTTGGATCATGACGTCGAGTTTGTTGACATAAATTTTGACTTTCAAACATTTTGGGCGATTTTTTATTTTTTTCCGCCTTTATTTTCGGATTCATTTTTTCATTTTTTTGTTTACTTATTTCTTGTTCTTTCTTTCTTTCATTCTTTTTTCGTTCTGATCTATTTTTCTTTCTTTCCTTCTTTCATTTTTATATCATTACTTATGTTTAGTTTTCTTCCTTTTCCTTTCTTTCTTTCTTTCTTCCTGTTATTTTCTTTCTTTTTCTTCCGTTCTTTCATTCATTCTTTCATTCTTTCTTTTTCCTTTTCTTTTTTCTTTCTTTCTTTCTTTCTTTATCATTCTTTCTTGATCTCTTTCTTACTTTCTCTCTATCTTTCTCTCTCTTCT
>JAYKTE010188643.1:0-31572 GCA_036873565.1 Xipholeptos notoides | reverse complement strand
ATATATATAGATATTATTATTATTATTAATGAGGATCATTAATCATCATAATGAATTGGCAGTACTTGTTTCTATAAATGAATAATGTAATTCACACAAATTTCACAAAACTAAGTGTGGACAAAAAAATAACACTTACCAAAAATTATTGTTCTTGGCATGACATGACCTAAAAATGGGTGATATGCCATAAAATACAAGCAAACAAACACACAAATTTCTCAATTGTTGGATTTTTGGATTAACTATTTAGCAGATATTACTTTGAATGGCTGTAATTTTACAGGAAAAATAATTTTAATTCACAGCTTAAAAAGTGAAAGAGGTGGAGCTAAACTTTCTAATTCTTCAAATAGAAAATTTTAATCGTTCCAGGTAAAGTCACCTTCCAACATCATTGATGAAGATAACTTTGAATGAACTCCTTGACAAAAACATCTCAAGGAAAATGTCAACAAATGTTTTTTATCTTAAATATAGATTAAAATCATCCAGTAGAAATGTCAAGTCTATCAAGTTACTAGTTCCATCTACCATGGCAGACAATGATAAACTAATAAGCAAGTATCCAGTGAGTGTGTCTCCTTTTATGTTGGGACAGGCTGAAGAAGCCATGACATCTTGACCTGATATCACCAAAGAGCATTTTATAGGTCAATAAAAGAATCTTTATGCTTCAATAGAGACCATTTTTTCATTACAAAAGTTAATGGCTAGAAAAGTTGCTCAAATGAACCTTTGTAATGTTTTTGTTTTAGTCTTTATTACTACTGCAAGATTTTCTTTATTATTGGTTAAAGGTTCTAAAAAATAAGACTGATACTTTGGGTACTTTAATAAAAAAAATTAATAGTAATCCTAATGCCTTCTTAAAGTTAAATAAATCCTTATAATCTACTGAATCTTTAAGTTAAGTTGTCACTGGTATACATTTGATTCAATTTTTACTTTTGCCTTCTACTATCTTAATCCAGGAATGGTATTGATAACTATACCCAACAAATCATCCACAACACTATGCCAAATAGTTTACCATCTTTTTTTCCAATACATAAATGCAGCTATTGTGAAATTATAACATTCATAGTCGGAATACTTAAAATTCAAATATTTTCAAAAGTAGATATCCTATATCTTTAGTGATTTTAGCTAAATGTGAATTACTTTAAAACAAACTTTCATGAATATGTAGATTACAATCTACCGATTTTTTAAAGAATAGGTTCATAAATATTAAAACACTTTAATATAAACAAGATATGGTTTCAGCAAAGCTAGATATTTATTATAAAAAATGTATAAGCATTCTTCTCCTTTATTTTATATCTATTATTTAAGTTTTTTAATAAAGTGTTAACAGTTTACTCATAGGCACCAAGAGAATCAATGGAAAGAAGCTTTTTTATAGCTGTTTTTTAGGGAAGACAGTATTTAAAAAAAAAGGATGGCTGAAGGAAGGCTTTTAATGCATCTGAAGCAAAAACTGCCTGTAAACAAATAGATCTGTAAACAAATAGCATAAATTATTGTATCAAAGAGAGTAGGATTAGTTGGTTTGTTGTTTTCAAGTAGATATTTAAATGGAAGAAAGTGATAAATGAAAACATAAATGAATGTAAGTCTAGGGATAATGTGAGTTCCATTATTGCAAACAGTAATAAAAATAGGCCACCTAACAATTAATAGAGAAAAAGATACAATTGCAATTGAGATGTTGTGTTTACTGCCTCTGGAAACAAGTATTCATATTAAGAACAGTTTCCAATTAGTAAAATAAATAAAACTAAACTTCAGAGGATGTCACTATATTCTTTCTATTTCTGATGAGTGGCTGGCTATAAGAAAACAATTGGAAATTTAGCTATTTATTGAATAATACACTAAAATGAATTTTACTAAAACTCTTATAGCTGTAAATGAAGAAATTGTTTTTTCATCAATAAAATAACTGAAAGACAATATTTTTACTTTTAACATGAAGCTAAACACCAGTATTACTTTAAGTACAGTCATGTAACAGAAAAAGAATTAATTAAAAATTTAAAGAAATGCTTAAAGAATTGATTGAAAAAATTAGCAAATTAAAAGTTTTAACAAAGCTGTAAAGAGGAAACTGAGGATGAGAGTAAAAGTCTGAATAACTTGAATGAAGATAGGAACATAGATATAAAAAAGAATAGATATTAACAAGACCATAATAGTATGGCAACATAAACTTAATTTAGAATTAAAATTCTTTATTAATGGTAAAACATAGCCCATAATTCTACAAAAGTGGCAAACTTAATACAAAATACACAATAAAAAATAGAGCCAGTTCTACAAAAGATATTTTATGAAGATGAGACATGTTTCTCACTGAAAGGGAGGCTAAAAGAACATCATAAACCAATGTTGAGGAGAGAGAGAGAGAGAGAGGGGGGGGAAGATAGGTCTGGTATACCTGAGCACATCTGGAGAAAACAGAGACATGATCTGCCCTTATTGGATGAAATAACAATTATAATAAGAGAAGAATGATAGGACAGGAGCCGTCTGAGGGATTATATTCCACCCATGTATTGGATCATAATGATCTCCAAATTAGACTTTGCATAGAGTTGAATACAATAGGGAAACCTATAATTATAAATACTAAATAGAAACATAGAAGAGTATACAATAATAAGCTATGATAATAATAAATCAATAGAGAAAGGTAATAATTATTCTGACTGTGGATAAATAGGTTTATGGCTCCTAAAAATTCACTGTTAAATATCAGCCAAGAAACCTGGCATAGTGGTCCTAGTAGTTGGCTTATATAAATTCTAAGTGACATTCATCTGGAAGTAATAGATTCTATGCGGACGGCAACTGAAAATTGCTGAAAAAAACCTAACATAGATTAAAATAGTATGTGACAACAGAACACTTATGGAATGTGGGCGGTCTACCCCAACAAATTGAATAAAGGCTCCCAAGTTGGATTTCAGCATACAGATTTCAAATTTATCACTTCACTTTCCAATTTTTGTTTAGAATTATTTTACCAGTGGGTTATGAAAATATATAAACTATTCATTACTATAAAAAAATAAAAACGATTTTTGAAAAATATTTTGGTTGTTAAACTTTACTTGTCAAGTAAAATCATACATGAAAGATATCAAAATATTATATAGATCTTTTTTTATAATTATTATTACTGAGTTTTATTAAAGAATCCTTGTTTAAGAGATGGGAGTTTTTTTCATAGTTGGTAGTAAGTTTTCTAAAAAGGTAAAATAGCAAACCAAACATGAATTTTGTTTCTATTCCTTTTTTTAAATGTAAATCCATCAAGAATATACTTGGAAAATATAATAAAAATGTCTTCTATTCTGCTACTTAAATTCTGAGAATTAAAAAAAATAATAATAATTCTTGCAAATTTTCATCTTACATTCTGGAAAAGAGAAAATAGATCTTAATTATTTTTATGAGGAAAAACTGTAGTGTGACAAAGCACTGTTCCAACTTATCTATGTAAAAGGGAAAGTATACACATTCATGCTATGAATTACAAATGCTTTTCTACACTGAAGAATAGAGAAATGCAGACAATTTGTAAAAGAAGAGGAGATAAAACATAATATAAATAAGGTAAATAATTGAGTAGGTGTCAAAATATTTGTTTAAAAACTATTAAGCTTAGTTGCTAAACTAACATAATATTTCCATGATATGTAAATATTTTTTAGACTGTTATATCCTAACTTAACAACTGTAAAGAATGTGCATAAAAGCTTTAGGATATTCTCCATATTAAAATTATTCAAATGACCAAACTAATGTATGTGCATATATAAATTACAAGTTCACAAAAACTGTATTTCTTACCAAATTTTATGTTTCAGAAATTTGAAATTTGTTTAATATATTATTAATAATTATTATCTTTCAAATTATCACAAAAAAATATTCACTTTTCAAAACTTTAAACAAGATTTTTAAAAACCTTTGGTTCAAATCACATATGCCACACATACCATGAGATTAAGAATTCTTTTAAAATCAAAAAATGTTTGAAAAAGTAAAAGACAACCAGATATATTTTGAGAAAATCTAAATTTAGGTGTTTCCTATAATTTCAAAATGTTATCTTATCTGTTTTCCTCTGGTCTTTGTCAGAAATTAATACATAGGTTAAGAAGCCTCAAAGAATTCCCAAATAAATACAATAGATAAAACATTTTACAATAAAAATATAGCATTAAGGTAAGTAAATTAAGTCTGGTAACTTTTCCAAGAACCCCTCATTTTTAATAATTTTTTTGTTATGTTTTTTTTTCTAATTTTTTTTATTGTGCTTTTTATTTAAGCATATAATGATTAATATTTATCCAGAGTTGACTCCGGTTCATATGCATTATCTGGGCATAATTCTTTGAACCCAAAAAATATACATTTCATGATAAAAACATAAACTAGGTCAATCTATTAATTTAAAATTTTCTTTGAGAAATAATATTTCAGATTTTCAATAATTATTTTTCACTTTTATTGAATACTATTCAAGTCATAATAAGTATATAGTTTATATGTTTATTTTTTTCCAATATACATTATAGCCATTATTAAGTGTACAAAAATATTCCTTGTAAAACAAAGTGTTCAAAATAAGGGCTGAGAAAGTGTTTGAAATGATAAAATATTGCCTGATAAAAACTTGCAAGATCTCTTGGCCTGACTTTAATGAGAATGTATTACAATTGTTCTTTCCTGACCCTAAAAATACAAGTGGCAGATCACTAACCCTAAATAAAGATATTAACATATTAACATCTAAATTATTGTCAATTTTATTGGGATAATACTTTCTGATAAATATATTTCTTTTTATGGTTAGCTTGGGAGAGTAGTAAATTTTTCACTTTTTATGAGAAATCTAAATCTTTCTTCTAGTTACAGACAAGCTATTCTTATCATTTAATTGTGAATAATTACTTTGTAATGGTCTTAAAAAAACAAATAATTTATTCTTGGTTGTATTAAAAAATAGATGAAGAAAAGAAGAAATTAATCTCTGTGAAATAATCATTAATTTGGAAGAAATGAACTTCCTAAGGAACTTGGATAATATAGATAAAATTGTATACAAAAATAAAATGTATACATTTGGTTTTTAATTGCATAGGTTTTATATTAGAAATTCTAATAGCATGGTGTCTTTATATTAAAATGATTTTATTCTTCTAGAAACATGGTTTTATCAAACACAATGAAATCATATTAGATACAATTATTTCTTCTGTACTTGGACCCAATTTTATAAAAATGACATGAAAACATTGAAGGAAAAAGATAAAAATAGGTTTACTGATAATCAACATTTTATAATTCATATGTATTATAATTGTTTTTCAAAATCCCTGAGATGAGGCTTGATAATTTGTATAGTGATTATGCAGACTATGGTTCTCATCTTTGTATTTATTAAATTCACTACATTTTGGCCAATTTATTCCTTGGCTTTCTTCAGATTTTTTTTCATAGTCGGGATCAAAACCAGACTCTGATGTTTTATATGCTGTCAAAATAATGTCTTTAATTTTCAAATTTCTATGCACTTTCTCTTTAAAGATTTAAGAATTAAAGACAATATTTTGACAGCATAAAAAACATCAGAATCTGGTTTTGATTCTGACAATGAATAAAAATCTTGAAAAGGCCAAATGATAAACTGGCCAAAATGTAGTGAATTTAACGAATACAATAGTCTGCATAATAAATATACAAATTATAATTGTCATTGATAATATTACAGTGTTTACCTTAGCTTTATAACACTAAAATCTACTTAAAACCAGTCATTTGTACTTAAATTCTTATTTAGTTAATCCAGAGAGCTACAGATCTAATATCATGTAGATTTAAATAAAATCTAATTTTGCTTTAGAGTATTTGCAAGAGGAATGGAAAAAAAGAAAAAAAAGAAAATAGACATAAAAATTGTTTTAAGAATTGGAACCCAACTTGTTTAAATCAAGTGAGAAGGATGTTTTCTTAAAGGAAAGGGGGCTCGTTACTGAAACAAATGACTAACATATGAGTCCAAAATAGTCAAACTGACTTGATCTTGATTCCAACTCCAATAAATTCTACAAACTATGAGTTTTTATTGAAATAGCTTTCTTTTAATTGAATTCATTTTAGACCTAATGGGCCATTCTCTTTTATTTTGGACTTGGCAAGAAGCTATATATCATGGACTAATTCATCACATAACAGTTGGATGAAACTGATTAATGCCTTTCTTAAGAGCATTAGAATCTAATGAATATAAGCTGCCTTCACCGGAAGTGGAATTCTTTTTACAGTGAAGTATTCAGAAATGTATTAAGAATTAGATGATATCGTTGAACTATTGTTTTAATTTCTTATGAATAAAAATAATATTTGCAGTTTTTCCACTTGAAATGAAAAATAGAATCCAAGTAAGTTTTGACTATTTGATGATGATAAAAAAATTCTAACTGTTCAAATAAACAAGGGATTTTATGTTTATGATTCTGTTTACATTTAAGTGATTAATTTGTTTTCATATTGAATGAACTGTAAAGATACAAAGAAAATATTGAAATTATATCTGTATCAATATTGCATAGAGGTCAAGATCCTTATATAATATACATATACTGTATGTTTTCAATTTTTACACAGGTTTCTTTTGTATTTTGAATATATATCATAAATGGCTTGTAAAAAATTAAAAAGGATAGAAAATGGTTTTGATAATTTTAAATATTTTCTAAGATTCCTCCCTATAGTTTCAAAATATTTATAACATAACGTTTTATAGAAATCAATAGATTTAGTATTGATGGTGTTTGTTTTCTTAAAATGTTATATATAGTAGAAGAAGAAACAAAAAGTGCAAATTAGAGAATAATACAGTCATATGATTAAGAGAGAATCAAGTTGTCTGCAATATAGTAAGGCAGACTTAGCATACGCTTCAGGCAATTGAGTAGATAAGACCAACCTATTTGGCAAATTAATTACATGTGTAAATGTAGACATTCCAGAAAATTCATTTACTCTTCTATTTTGATCTTTAAATAATTGAGTCATCCCAGATTAATAACATTTTTGACATTTGGATTATATATTAATCATTATATAATTAATAGGTAACCACAAACACTTTACTTGAAAGTCATTTAATCATTGTAAAATAAGTGTTAGTTCCTCAAAGTCTGGAGAATTGGCTATGAAGGAATTTAAAAAATACTATAGTTATTGAATATCTTTTATTAATAAAACTATTCTATATTTTGTAGGAAGCATTTGAAGAAAAAAATAATTCAACCAACTTTTTCAATAAGAACTAATATTAAAAATAGATAAAATCTCTTTTCCAGACAAAATTATATAAAATTATATGAAGTTAAGCTATTAAAAAATATGACTAAACTAGAACATCCATGACCATTTAGGCCAAAAAAATACATATTAGTTTTTTTTAAACAACAAAAAACACCAAAATAATTGATTTTCAAACAGTGGCCAGCATCAACCATCATTCTTTTTACACATTAGCTTATGCTTTATTATAAGAAATCATTTTTCAACTGGAACCACCTAACCTGAAATAAAGTTTCCTCATCACGTTGATCTGAGTTTTATAGTATATAAAATTTATCAAAACAAATCCACCAGTTCTATTTCATTAATAATCAAAACCAGAATTGTATAGTACTTAGTGTTGAATGGTAGTTATTTCACTCAAATGAGAAAATAGATTTGTAATAATTCAAGCAGTTAGAATTAATTTTGAGTTTGAAATTAATTAAAAAATGAACTTCTCTTAGTTAAAAAAAAAAAAAAATGTTCATACAAAAGCAAAAACTTGCACATATTCTATCGAAAAAAAGCCCAAAACTAACAAAATATTAAAGTTAGAAGTTTTCATTTTCTTCTTTTTAACCAAATTGATCTGCTCTCAATTATTTATGAATCTCACTACAATTGAACTTCTGTGTTTTCTAGGCTTCTTCAGATATTGTTTTTAATCTTTCTTTGGCTTTTGTCTTTCAATAAACAAATCTTTTTATATACTCCATCAAATACCCATTGTTTCATTAAAACTGATTGATACCTTTCTTCTATATTTGGAAGGTCATTTTTTAGCTTTAGACACTATTGGTTTACAATCATGCAAGGACTTGCTTAGTGGGAAAAATAAAACATATAGCCCTGGGAGATAGTTGAAAAGCACAGCAAACAACAATTGCAGAAGTTATAACCTATTGTCTTTCATCATTAAAACAAATACTCAAATATTAGACAGAAGCATGATGATAAATTTAAGGTAGAATTATCTAGACTTTTGTTCTCATCTTTATGTCATGAAAAATAAAATTTCAAATGCCTTGCCATTTGGCTTTTTCAAAAGTTACTTGTTTATCTCAGGAAAGTTTTTGTTGAATTTATTATATTAGCCTTTGTAAAACCATGAATTAAAATGTATTCAAACAACAAGAGTAGAATATTTTCATTCTATTAACCATGACTGAGAATTAATGTTAGCTCCTGCATCCTGTCTTGCCTCCAGCCATCTTGACTTTGTCTTGCCACTCGACCCTGTGTCTCAGAAAGAGACAGTGAGGCTGATCCTGCGCAAGTCTTCCTCACTTTATTCAAAGTTCAGCGCAAGTCATGACATCGCCATGAAGAGATATCATTGATCATCATCAGAACGAAGGACAAACCATTTATTTTTTAATGTCTTAAAACTATAGACACCAATGCCTATTACTATTTGCGTGTTAATGAAAATAGGTATTTGTTTAAATGATTCGATATTGAAAATCAGCTGCTTATTGCAGGTTCAATTCTGACTACATAAGTCAGTTGAATTATTTTTCAGCTTTTGACATGATTATTCTAAATTCATGACACTTAGTGATAAAACATCAAATGCCATAGACACATGGTTGAACCATATAAGTATTGGTTTTATATAGTTTTAAGCTGCAATCATATGGAGCTTAAAAGTTTAATTCTGCAAAAAAATCTAATAAACCTTAATATGAATTAACAATAGTTCATGGGTAATAGTTAGTAAAAAATTTTACTTTTCAGTTGCCAGAAGGTTTCCAAAGAAGAGAGCACATCATCTGAAACATTATGTATATAATTGATATGAGAGAACCCAAATAATTTATATAATACTAATTATCAAACCTCTTCTAAAAAAAATTTCAGACAAATATGTTGAAGCTATTAATTTTGAATAAAATTGCAATAAAAAAATCAATATGATCTTCAATTACCTTAAAGGAAATCTCTTAAATAGGTCTTTTTTTAATTATTCTTTCTTCTCTCTTTTTCCTTTCTTCTTCAAAACAACATCATGATTGATGAGAGGTCAACAGAGAGAATAAAAATAAAGATACTGGCATATGCTGATAAAATTCTTCCTCATAATTTTTATAAATTGGTTATTCAGAATTGGCATTTTTGTCCCAAGTATTTTTAATCATGCCTTTTATTTTACTGTTTAAATGATTGATAGAATCTAGGTATCATGAAAGACAATTCGAAAAAAAAAATTGTCATCATTTCATGGAAGGCACTTAGTCACTTCAAATTCAAAACAAAGAGGTTGGAAAGAACCAATTTAGAAAAAGACACATTGTTGTCATTGTTTGAAAATATGCTATGATAGAAATATTATTATCTTATAAGAACTTATTTTTGTATTTCTTAAGTTATCTTGAAATATAGATTATAACCTTGCCAACCTAGTCATGGCAATATTCAGTACTGGTTGTATTGGTATCCCTCAATAAGAATCTAATGATCCAAGTGATTTTTATTTTACTCCAATTCATCTGTCTGCTTCAAGGGAAACTCTTATTATTCATTTGAAGTGTTTATACTTTTGAGAGCAGTGAAACATAAAACAAGGATTAATGCATTCTTCTTGATTAGCTACCATTCAAATGTATCTTGATTTAATGCCTTATAGCAGGCAGTGCTCCAATTTTGTAAGAGTTGTTTAAATTTAAACTGTCCTATTGTTTATATAATGAATTCTTGGTTGATTTTGTATATGGAATATTCTACATAGTTTTTTCCTTGTGTAAATAATAAAACTATTATGCTCAGTATGATTGAGCAATTGAAAATTTCAGTAAATCCTTTACTCACAAGAAATAAAATAATAAAAAAATTATAAGAAAGAAAGAACTAGTCTATAATGAATTTATTTCTACATTTGAGTATCTTTAAGCAGAAAGAATCAGAAATTCAATGCTATAAAGCTGAAATTTAATTTATTACAGACTAAGGGATGATTTTTACTTCATAAAATGCATACAGCTATATAAATAGATAAGTCCATACCCAACCCTAATGTATCATTTGAAGTTCCTATATATACAACCAAAATAGTTTATTTCTATGTATCAATAAGTCAGAATATTATATTCCTTATTTTTGCAGTTCTAAGCAGTTGATTTATATATATAAGATAATATTTTGATTTATTCCAAGTGCATTTCAAGTACAATTTTTCTAGCTCTAAGGTATTTCAAATAATAGAAAAATTTAGTTTGGAAAAATAAATTTGTAATCATTAATAGGGTTAAACTTATTAGTTTAGAATTCATATCTGACCAATGAATTAAGTTCTATATTGTGGCTTTGGTCTTTTATTACAAATTTTGCTTAAAATAAATAATGGCATATTTCTTAAATAAGATGCTTTTGAAAATCCTTAAACAAAATTCTTACTTTTTATAACTTAATGGCAGTTTTGAAAATTGTAATAAACTAACAATATAATTTGCATCAATGCAAAGAAAGTTATTAAATAATTTCTATTATTGAACAACATTTCATATATTTCCTAATAATGGATCAAATCACAAAAAGTTTGACTAATTTTGTATATGAAATAGATTATTTACAAAAAGAAATTATGCAAAATAGATATTAAGTGTAAATATAATGCAAAGAACCCACAGGATAAAGCATTAACAATAGAAATATGTTCTTAAAAACTACACACAAGTTCTGTTTCTTTGTAAATATAATTTCATTAATAAAACGTCTAAATACTTAAGAAGACCTTTCACTATTCTTAACTATTTAATCAATCTCTGAAATTTCTAACTTAAAAACTAGTATTCATATGACTTCATTTATCTATAAGCCTTGAAGGTTAATAGTTCTTACTAATTATTGATGTTTTGTTAACTCAAGTTTCCTCAGCTTATTGGCACAATCATCTAATGCAAAAATCTAGAATTTTGTCAAATTTAATGGAAATTCTATCTAAACCTTATTTTTTAAAAATATTTTGTCTCGGCAAAGGTTGAGCTGGTTAAATGGTTAAATTTTTCAAAGTTGTTTTGATTTAAATTAATAGTTCAAGTGTGCTATTTAAATGATAGTTATGATATAGCTTGAATTCTTTTTCCTTGGATCAATAGGAAAAATATTAACATCAAATTTATTATTTTATATATATAGGGTGTGTTTGGTGTTTGAAAACATCACTTATTTTACCAATACTTTCCTGTATATTAACTTTCTTTTTATTGACAATCAATCATTGGAGATAATAAAGTAACACAGGAAATGAAAAGACATGCTTTGATATTTGCAATAATGGCAGAACACATCGATTTTCAAACTGCACAATTTCTTACAGTCACCCAATCCTTGATTTTTAAAGTTTGCAAAGAGTTAGAAGATAATGATGGCCAAATTTCTCCTAATGCTAAAATGTAAAAAGGGCTACCAACACTCTGACAGCATCAGAACACACATTTTATTTAAGAAATTCAGAATATCATTGATGAGAGCCCTCAGAAGTCAATGAGGTCAGTTTCGAAAGATCATGGTGTCTCTGAAGCCACAATTCAAAGGACTGTCCATGGGAACAAGTCTTATATGATGAAGAGATGACAGTTTATGCTTGAGAACACCAAAGAAAATTGTTTAGTGAGATCGAAAAGACTTTTAAACAAACTGAATCGTCCTGCTGAAAAAGACATGCTTTGATTTTTTTTTCAGACAAAAAGAAAGTACTTTGACAAGGAACGACAGGTAAATAGAAGGAATGACAAAATTTCCTTCAACTTATGGTTTTGGACACGTGATGCCACCACATTTCTTTCAACAAAGACTAAGAATCAATTCTGCTGCCTACATTGATGTCCTGGGTATTGGTTTTTAAGCCATGGTTTATAGAATAAGAATTTGGAAGGTTCTACATTTTTCAACAGCACTCTGCACCATCACATATGGCTCAAACCACACAAGAATGGTCAATGGAACATTTTCATGATTGCATTACCCCCAACTTGTGGCCTCCAAACTCTCCAGACCATAATCCATTGGATTATTACGTGTGGGGCATTTTTGAGAGAGATCTTTATAGATATCCTAACAACACCAAAGATTCTTTGAAAGCATCCATAATCAGAGTAAAGGACAACATCAATGAGGACCATCTTAAACGTGCTTGCCAATAATTTCAGTCTCGAATAGAAGCAATCATTAAGCGGAGGGAGATTTTATTGAATGAAATTATTAAATAATAAGTGTTGCTTATGTACCAATGTCATTTAATTTAATCACAAATGTGTTGTTCGTTGTATTCTTATTATCCTTAAAATGTAATAAATGTTCTCAAACACCAGACACAACATATGTGTGTGTGTATGTATGTGTATATATATATATATATATATACACACACACACAAAAAATGTTAAAAGGCATTTGCAAAATATTCGTTTTTCAAATTTTTTCCAAACCTTCATATTACAAAAAAAGTGCAAGAAAATTTGTTTCTAGATGTTTATATTGATCTAAAATAGATTTATTAATATGCTTTGAGTCCTAAATCTTATGGATATAATAATATTTCCCTCACTTTTAAATAGCTTAAGATTAAGGGTACTGAAAATTTTAAGAAATTGCTATTCATTTTGTTGTGTTCTTTATTAGGGGGTCACAATATAAATGTAGAGAGTAAGCTATGTATGTATTCTCTGTTCAATGACAGAGATGTCTGGCTTATATAGAGCCCAGACGAGTCCATTATGTCAATAGTGTAGGGGTGTGAACTACCCCAGAATACATTTTTAGACCTAGTTGGACTATGAATATAGCTCTTGCACATAAACAGGATGGCCATGAACATTATCATTATCATCATCTTGACCAAAGTAGATGTTTAATTTATAAATGAATATTTCTCTCTTTTATAGACCATGAGATAAGTCTTACATACAAAAAGAATTCTGAACAAAATAGTACAATATTCTTACAAAAAATGGCATTGAGGAATTTTTCTGAAGAATTACAGTTTTTCTAGTCTAATATACTTTAGTAATAGTATCTAAATCTTAATTAATAAATCATAAATTGTTCAAAACATAATGATAAATGGAAAGATTTGGCTTCAGCTTTATTTAGAATGTTTTGCTAAACATAATTACTTTATACTGGAGTTTAGCAGCTAATACAAAAACTTTCATCTCATGAAATTCATACTCTGAGAAGAAAGCTCTGTATAGATTTATCAAAAAGAACAACCAAGAAGATCATCTGGGCAACTTGTTTTGTTAGAGTAGAAATACAAAATATATACTCCTAGAAAAATTATGATTTTCTTTAATAAATGATTTGAAAAAAACATTTAAGTACCATGGTTTTTAAAATCAATCTATTTTCTATTTATATCCTTTATTATATAACTTGTTGTATTCTGAAAAAACAAAAAGAAAATTGATGTAATGAAATATTCAAAAAGTGATTTAGAATCATGTTGAGGTTTTTTAGGCATTAATGAGTAGACTAGATCTTATAATAGTGGCCAACATATTTAAAAAATATATTTTTTCATATTTTAAAGTATACTAAAGAATGTTGACATGAAAAATTATTTATTTTAGCAAATTAAAAAAAAATTATTAATATACTGATATTCAATATGATGTTTGAACTTTCTAATATAATAGAAATAGATTTTTCTATATCTAAAATATGAAAGTTGATACTTATTTGAAGGTAGAATTTAATCTATATTACACTATTACACAAGTTATATCTATTTAAATGGTTTTTAATATATTTTTTGGCTAAAACCTTCCAAATATATACAAAAAAGAATCTCCAATCCAACCTAGTGTCTATTTTTATTTAACTTTTCCTTCTTTTGACTTTGGATAATACATTAAGCTATATATAAGTAATCATACAAGAAAGACAATGAAAAGCAAGGCCATCTTAGAATTTATGTCTGATAATAACAACTTCTATAAATTAAAAAATTTCAATATGCATTCCATTGAATTAGTGAAATCAAGTAACAAAAACAGAAATAAAATTAATATTTACAGATGAATCTTAAATAAACAATTACTTTTCTGGATGAGTAGTTTTTTTTGTTTTTTTTTTAATATTATCTATTCTATTCTATTCACTCACTCAGTATTTGAGAACTTTTCCAGATATTGAATATCTATATTTCAAGCAGCCATCTACATGATATTGACAAAATATTATTGTATAATGATAAAGAAAATCTTAATCAATATTACTGATACAGTATTGCAGTATATTTAAAAGCAAATTATTTAGGATCAATATCCTTAATACAATATAATTGGATAGGATAAATTCTATATAATTAATGTTACTGTTCAATATTTTTTGGATTTGTTATCTCCCTTGAAGTTCAAAACTATTGATAATTTTGATTTTGTTTCCAACTATGTAAACTTATTAAATTCTTATTAAAAACCTGAATATACATTTCATGTTTTAATTCAAAGTCAACTTGGGCCTAATTTAAAGAGATAGGAACACCTTGTTAAAGATAAATGGGATAATGTTTTTGCAGAAAATAACTGATGAAATTAACATTTGTTTTTTATCACATTTTTTATAATAAATTTTTTTAATTATTTATTCAGAACTCATCACTTTATAAATTTAAAGATAGAAAATGAAATAAATGATCTATAGAAAGAAAACACTAATATAAAATGTTTAAGTTAATTATCCACATCATACTCAATTCACACTTTTTAGCTTTATTTTTAGATTATTTTCCAAAGAAACTATTGTTAAATTAAATCAAAACAGTTTACCCTTTCTTTTAAACCTTGATTTAAATTATAATAATAATTTAAGACACATTCATTTTAGGTAAATTGAAATTCATCTATATATCAAGAATCATTTTTGAGTAAACAGTACAAAAGGAATATTGCAAGAATGAAGAACTATTTTAAAAGAAAAGGAGTTTGTATTTAAAAAATTATTTTATTTATGCACTTTTTACAGTAACCCATTGAAATAAAAAAGATAGCTTTAATATTAGCCTGATTTTTTAATCTAAATATTCCAGTGTTAGGATTCCTAATTTTTACCAAAATAGCTTGGTTTTTTTATTCTCTAACTCGGGGTTTGGGTAACTTCTTTTGGTGTTACTGGTACCCCAATAGAATTTGTAATAAAAGGAATTTACCCCCACATATGGAAGCACTCTGGTGGACAAAATAATTTAATTATAGAATTCATGGATAATAAATAAATAAAAAATATACATTGGAAAAAATATTTAATTATTAATTTCATCTATCATAGGAAATAAAAGTAATGGCATGGAAATAGCACGTTTATAATTTAAATTTCAACAAATCTGACATTTTTTAACATTATTGGTCCACTATCACAAAGGAACAGTTCTTCAGCAAATGACTTTTTAGAAGAGAATTTCTATTAAGATTTAAAGGGTATTTTCAACAGACTTTAAGACAAGGCTTCTAAAAATTGGTTGAAGTTTGCAAAAGTATTAGGAATAAGTCTTCTATCATTTTTCGATAATTATCACCAAATAAATGCTATATTTCTGCCTGAGAGTGTTGCCATTCAAATTTTAAAGTATACAATTGTGTGATTCCAAGCGCACACGCTAGACTTTATTTTTGTTTGTGTTTTAAGACATATAAACCATTTTAAGTCATTTTAACGCCGAGAACAATCATTTATGATAAATATTGTTTTTTGTCCACACTTCAATCATTTTTTAACTATTTAACCCATAGCTTTCCCAAGAGTATTAGTCCAAATATGAATTCAAACTGAATGACTTTAATTCAAAGTCACAATTCCAAAGTCCGACTGCCTATCCACTGGGCCAAGTCAACTTCCCCATAGACTTTATGAGTCGGCCCATAAAAACTCTGAAGAGAAAATCCTATTTATATTTACTGAAGCATTTTAGCTAGGCAGTCAATGCTGATTGATGACAATTTTGAAGCTAAAGACCAAATTCTTATGTTTAACTAATTTTCATATTGCTATGAAATTTTTTTAAATAAAATAATAATAGTTTTTATTGTCTCTTTTAATTCCACAATGATCATAGCTTTAGTAGGTGGAATAATTAAAGAACATTATTACAAATGATTTTATTTCAAATTCAAATTTGTTTAAAATTCACTTTCTGTTGCTGTATCTTATTGCAAAGAGATAGTGATTATGTGAAGTCCACTAATTTGGACACTACAATCCAAGCCTGAAAAAAAATATTGAGAGAAAACTTTTGTTTACAAATAATTTTCTGAAATTTTTTTATGCGCAAACTTGAAAATATCTTTAAAAGTCTGATAATTAAAGATTGTTTAAATTTTATTTTCTATAATTTCAGCTATGATTAAAAGACTTTCGAAAATTATACACAGGTGCTTAAAGATTTTGGAAGCTATTATTTTCATCACTCATCAACATTATTGAAGATATAGATACTTTGAAGGTTTTCCTTTTCATAATACACATAAAAACACACACGTATATATATTTATACACACATATATTTATATTTGAGAAAAATGTTTTCTTTTTTAACTTGAGGCAAAAAAGTTTGTGAGAATAGGGAAGCATGAGAGAAAAGGATGCATTAAAAGAATAGTCCATACTTAGTGACCTTCTTGTTTCATTATAAATGAAAGGGTGGTAGTCTTCTAGACATGTCTATGATGGCCTAGATCAAAAGGGTGACTCCAAACATAAACCTGAGGCATGTCTTTTGAATGAGAAAGATGTATACATGAGAAGCTTGGTGATGTAATAAAAAAGGACAGTGAAAGAGAGAGAGAGAAAAATAGATATAACAAGTACTACTTCATGAAAAAGATATTAATAGGGAGATCAGGAAAAAGAAAAAGAAGAGTTGGATTTTTTAAAATCAGTGTTTAAGGAAGAAGTAGAGAGTTAGAGAGTAGAAAGATTTGTTTTATGAAATAATCATTTTTTATAATGAAGAAGAAATAGCTGAAAAAGTACTACAAAAGAAATGCCACTAAAAAGTAAGGGTAACATTGAAGGAAATGAAAAAAAAAATAAAAAAGGTAACAGAATTTGATAAAATATAAATTTCTAATATATCTGCTAAAAATGATAATTTTAAAACCTTGTTAAATAAAAACACTAACATTGTGAAAAACTTAAAATCTTAGTCTCTGAAAAATGAACAGTTTATAGCTATAATTTGATATTTGTATAATCAGAAAAATTAAACAAAAAAATAATACAAATTTTAAAGTGAAAATAAATTTTCAATGAGAAATTATTTTATTGACCTGATAAGGCTAAAAAGATGAGTCAAGTTATTACTAAAATTTCCAAATAAGATTCATGATTAAATCTTGGTCTTTGTCAGTTTCTGATCATAAAAAAAATTGAAAATTACTCTATTAATAATTTTGAAAATAAATATGCACTGTCTATCATTTTACATAACATTTTTAACACCATTTAAAAAAATGTTAAATTTGATTTTTTGGGCATTTATTTAAATGAGATTTATTTTGTATTAAAAAAGATTATTAATATAGTAAAAATATTAGAATAAAAAATAGGATGTTCTCAGATAGACTGCATGCAGTAATGATTAATTTATTGACATCTGAACAGTCTGTTAGATAAACTTCTTGATCTTTAAAAAATCTGATGACTAAGTGCTTGGACTTCAAAACTAAATACTAGTTCAAATTTTAGTTAGTAAATAATCCCCTCTTTGTAAGGATATTTATTTCTTTTTTTGTTTACAAAACTAGACATAAAAAATGGTTCCAGACAAAAGAGCTTGATGAATTATAAAACAAAGAAAACAAACATTTACATCAAAGAAAAAAATATTTGCAATATCATCAATTGTAATACAGATATTTAACTATTCAATATCAAAATAATATGCATTATGGAATTCTGTTTTTATCTTTGGATAAGACTAGGAACAAGAATCATTATTAATAGCACTTTGTAAACATCATCATTGACAGCACTGATCAACAAGTATTAATATACAAGGGGTGTTCCAGAAGTAATGCCAGTTATTTTTTTTAAAGTTGAAGAGTTAAGAAGACATGTGTAGTGCCATTAAAACAAGCAACCTTTTGTGCTCCAGAGTCACCATGATTTTCAATGCATTTTATCTGATGATCAATGAAGCAGTTTGTTTTTTGTGTTTGGAACACACTTTTTCACTCGCATTTCTGTCACCACTCTAGAGACAACAAAACCATCTCCTAACTGAGCTGACATCATCTGCATCAGCTTTTACAATGTTTAAAAGGCACTGATGAATGTTGATCTGTTTAATTTTTTTCTACATGGAGGAATTCAATGATGTATCTCTGCTTCTTATGCATGCTCATGATAAGAGTTGCTATCTTAGATTCTTACATCATCAATGTCTGCAACCGAGGGATAAAACTTCCAGGTCAATTTATAAATTCAGTCATCATAGCAATGCAATTTGAAATCTCCCTCTGATCCATTCAAATGGAATATAAACAAAAATTAGGAGGCATTACTTTTGGAATGGCTCTCATAGTTTTTCAGAATTTGGGGAATGAGATTTAATAATTTTTCACTTGGCTATTGTGAAAATATCAATAATAAAGATAAGGATAATAGTCCAAAATGTTGTTACACAAGTATTAATATGCATTATAAATTATAAAGCATAGTACATAGGCAATTGGTCTTTGGAATTGTAATACTCGAGTTCGAATCCCAGTCGTGCTGTTTATGTTCACATTTGGACAAATACCCTTGGGAAAGGTATTAATTCCCACATTCCCTTCAGCTATGTATTAAATAGTGCATATTGTGTTATTCAAAAACTATGTGTGGACAAAAGAACTTTATCAAAAATAACTGTTCTTGGCATTAAATAACCTAAAAAAGGTTGATATGCCATAAAACAAAATAAACAAACAAATTTAAATTTTAAGTTTTTAGTTAGAAGTTAGATTTTTATTTTGTATAATTTTCAAAACTATGAAATCTGAGAATAATACTAGAAACATTTACTCCAATAAAAATGAATAATGGCAATAAAGGAATTTTTATGACATATTGATGACATGCTTCTTCAGTGGCAAATATCAAATGAACATATATTACTTTTCTTGTTTATAATAATAAACAAAAACTTTTGTTTTTTTTACATCAGAGTAAAATATAAAAATGTTGAGAAAAAAAACTGGAGGAATTTCTTTAAAATCCAATGTGCAAATGAAAATGGCAAGTTGTTTAGAATAATAATGAGAAGATAAAAAACAAGTCTATAATGTGATAGAATATTTACTAAAAGCAGAAATATTCTAAATGACAGATACAGCTGGTAAATAGTTTTATTTTAAAAGATATTGTTGCACGGGGGCAGACTGAGGGTGTTATGTGCTCTCGGGCAGAAAATACAATGGGCCCATTCGCCCCATTTTTTACAGTTAAATGGCATATGTAGAGACTGTGCAGAGGGTAATCTGTTCATATTGGCTTATTTATGTCTGGTAGTCAGCCACAACCATTAGATACATATTATGATGTACAAATTGGAGTGATCCGAGTTAGAATGCATGTATTAGAGTATATAACAAAGACATACTTGATAATCTTATTTGCAACCAGGCAAGCCTTTTTGCTGTGTAGGGCTATCAGGCATGGTCTCCCTCGCATGTATATCTAGCCCTAACAGAGAGCGTTCATTTGAAAAAAATGCATATACACACAGTATTGTTTTTCCCGGGAGTACCACATTTTCAAGTTAATTTGTACTAACCCTAACCCTTTTCGATAAAAATTTTTTTAAAACAGGTTTTCAGTCAACCAAAAAGTCTGTTCCTGCCGAAGCAGCTATTTATCCAGCTCGAAACTAATTAGAAAGTATTCCCTAGTTCTGAATAGATCCATATATGAAATTTCAAGTCTGTAGACCAAACATTGGATGAGAAGTTAGGTAGTGACTTTTCTGCACACACACACACATACACTCTCTTTCTGTCACTTTTATAGATATACAGATAACACTTTTAATGAACATGTAAAATTACTCGCATATTTTTTTTTAAATTTTGGCAATTGAAAAAAAATATACATTATGAAATATCTGTGAAAGTGTATGATCAAAGATTTAAACAACATTTGAATAACTGCACCAGCATTTCAGGTATTTCTGCTATTGATTATATGGTATGGCATGGTACTTAGAGAAATGTGGAAGTTATTTTAAAATCAAATTGACATAAATACTGATGAAAATAAAGCAAGCATTCCAAAGATAAAAGAATTTGATACTTTCTCAGATGAATATAAAATAAAACCAAATTGACTAAAAAGAAAGAAACAACTTTATTGATTGATTTTGACTTGTTTTTAAATCTAAATACTAAAAAAACTAATCTTAACCAATAACACTAAAAGAAAAATTTGCATCAACCTAAAAACTATAATTTACTTTTATTTCTCATAGAAGATTGTTCAGATAAAGAAAGAAATATGAAGTGTACTTCATTATATATCAAAATGGTATTAAAAAAGTATAGAAATTAAATATTAGGTTTATATTTGGAATAAAAGTTTCTAAAATAAAACTTTGTTCTATTGAAAAAGCTTTTTATTCCAAATATACAAAATAAATACTCCCTCTTCTCTGAAATAGACTTCAGCTAATTTTTTTTTTATTCAACTATTTTGGAGTAATAATTTTCTTGAAAAATTCAAATCAAAACATGTCCTGTTAATATGTGTTTCTTACATAATCAAAGTCTAAAGTTAATTCTTATATGAACTTCCAAACATTCTCAAATATGTCAGTAATTAGATTAATTATACAAGTAATTGTTTTTAAAATGTAAAAATAATATAATAAATTCATAAACAATTTATACTTTAAGTTGCATAAAACTATAATTATATAATTTCATTTGCTATGATTTTTACAAAGTGTATCATGAATTCACAAAAAGAATAAACTTACATAAGTGTTGAATTGAAAATATGTAAAAACTTGTAAAACTGAATGAATTAAGGTTTTAAAAAATTAATATTTATTTTTTAAAGCAATGAATTCGTTTTTAACACAAAAATGGTATAATTTTTTTTAAATGGCTTATTTAATTTTTTTTAAATATACAGATAAGATTTTCAAATACAGAAATTATTTTCTTTAATATGTAACTGACACAAGTTTATTTGTATTATTTATGTTTTCATTTCATTCAGTCAATGAACAAAATAATCATGTCTAGTTAAAAATCTGTTCATGTTGATAGAAACATTGAATAGAAACAAGAAAAGCAGCATTTAAAATTCTTTATTCAATATTAATTTCATATAATCACTATTCTCAGTCAATTCATTCAAATCATGTTAACACAATCATGAATTGAATAAAATTACAATAAGATTACAATTTTTGATGCTGCTGTATACTTCTTTCAACTCAAATTTTAAATATCAATCTCTTTATGAAAAATAGTTTATCAATTAAAGTCACTATCTGTATTTAAAAATAAAAAGATTAGACAGTTTTAACAAGTATTTATGGACTAAATAATTTCTGAGATCAGTATAGAAATTTTAAACTAAAAAAGTAATTATTTTTAGAAATGTTTAACACAATCATTTTATATCATTATATATAGTAAAATTGTAAAAACAGAGATTTCAGGAAACAAAATAGATTTTGTAATTAAAGGGTAAAAAAGTGTTGGATTAAAAAGAAGCAGATAAACATTAGTAAATAGGAAGGAAAATAACTAGGTTATAAATGAGATATAAAAAAAAAACCCTGAAAAAAATAATGCTCATTTTTTATGAGTTATGTCCCTTGCACTGTGGCTAAGTATAATATCTGTTTGATTTAATTGCCATAAAGTATATGAGAGCTAAATGATAAAATTGCTATTGGAAAATAAATGTTGTTATTTTCTTATATTTTACAAGAATACAACTATAATGGGTCTTTTATGATTCAATTGAAATGATATGAACATTTGTGGGGTTTTTTCTCCAATACTCTAAGGATCATTAAAATTAAATAGATAAAAAGTAAATTGCTGTTTTTAATTAAAAATTGAAATGAAATCAATTTAATTGAAATTACTACAGTTCTGTTTAAGTAATCTTAGGAAACATTTTATTGTTTTGAATATACATGTGTTTGCAGAATTTATAATTTCAACATTTTACTTTTCCTTTTTGACATAACTTGATATTTCTAAGTAAAATTTATAAGAAAATTACATTGGAATCAACTTTATTTTAAATTAAAGTTTAAAATATTTTTTAGCTGGTTTAAGGTCAAGAATGAAATTTTTGTCATAATCTAAGAAATATAACTAATTTAAAACTATTGAATAGGAAATTCATGTGTTGACAAGCTAGGAAGTTTTTCATAATCTATCTCTATCATAAAGACCAATGTGTATTTGTTTATTTATTTGTATGTATTGTCTCCCACATTAAAGACAGATTTATTTTTTGTTCCTATTTTAGACAGTTCAAATGTTATCATTTGTATTTATTATCCTTCCTTATTTCTTTCTTTAACACAAATTTTTCTAATCATTTTATTAACATTTTTATGCTGTCATTTTTTACAGAATGGCATGCTAGTTAGAAATATTTTTTAAATGATCACTGACAAATACAGTGAAAAGTAAATTCCTCTACATAGTTTAAGTCTGAAGAAACACATACATATATGTATGTGTCTGAACATCTCTCTCCCTCTGTCTCTCTGTCTGCCTCTCTCTCTCTCTCTTCTCTCTCTCTCTCTCTCTCTATATATATATATATAGGGTGAGGCAGAAATTACAGGTAAAAAGTCTATATTCTATATATATATATATATATATATATGGTGACTGCCACTTTTTTACAGAAGAAGGCCAACTCTGGTGACATGCCCGAAAAAAATTACTTCAACCAGTAATAAGCAAAGCAAGATGACTAATTGGCCAGGTGGAGTGCAGGTTTTATATCGGAGTGACCTGCTCCTAGATGAGTTACTCTGACAAGTTTATGAGCACAATCATCAGACCAAAAACCATAAATATAAGCAACATTTTTCCTATAGATTTATGAAAAATATATAAATATGTATCGTATTCTGTACAAAGTCATTCTCCCTTAAGTGATATAAAATAAAGACTAGATGATATCATATAGAATTTTTGTGTTCCAATATGAGATGATTTGATGCAATCGATTATTTTTAGTACTAATATTAATCTAATTAAATGAATATTAATGAATTTATCAAATAATAACCATAGCTTGATAGTTACCAATATTAGTCAAATTCTTAACCTATCTATGGTAATACATACTTGATGTGATGCAATGGAAGAGTTTTTCCTTAATTAACCCTCATCACTCAACAATAAATCTGATTGGCCACTCTAATGAATCAATAAAAATTTTGACTGACCCTCCTTGCAATAGAGTCAAAGTTCAAATGGCTTTCTGTTGGCAGAATTCTAAATTGATAGGGCTTGTTATTATGAATAACAACAAAGAATTTTGATAATTGGTGAACAGTAAACACCTTGAATTATGAGATTTCTATTAATAGAAAGATATTCTTATATCTTAAACTCTTCTCATACAATAAATATAATAGGAAAAATTCTTAGTTTTAATTTAGTATTTTGTTAAAATATGAAATTCAAAACATTGAAATGTTTCTTTAGCTGTTTTAAAGAGTAGCTTAAGCATATAATTTGGTGAGGAAACTTAATGAAATAAATTATTTGATGTTAACAGCAATTTTTTCTTCTTGGAATAAGATCCAAGTAACACATTATTATGGTGGAGTTACCTAACCTTATGAATACTTCTTTATAAATATAAGTCTTAGACAAAGACTGGAAGATAGGAGAGTCAACAGTTATACCTGCAGTTAGTACTATGACTACATGTATGTTTTTGTGCTTTATTTGTCAATACAATTGTTCCATCAACTTCCTCTTGTTATGTTTCTGGTATTGACCACTACTCCCCACATTGTATCCACAAACCACATAACATTATTTTAATTTTTTGGCTATTTCAAATTAATTTACATTTAAAGTTTATAGAATTCTAAATTATTGCTTTTAAGAACAGATAGATTTAAGGACAAATTCAAAATTGCACAAACATTTACCAATATAACTGGAGGCATCAGACTTCAGGCTTTTGTAAAGTTTTAACCTCTGACATTTATTGTTAAAATTTCCTTTTAGATTTTAATGATTAGAATTACTTTTTCACTTTGAAAAATAATTTTTTTACAAGCCAATTAGTATTGGTAGTATTTATCAAAGCAACTCACATGTGTGGGCAAAGTCAAAGAGAATGAAAAAAGATTCCCAAATGAGAAATACTCATGCAACCAGAAATCATCATATACAAAAATGTGCTATCATTTATTCATCCCCAGTAATTTGAATCCCGCATACTCCCCAACTCAAAAGAAAAAGTTTGATCAATGATTTCTCCCTGAAATAAAACTTTCCATCTAGTTATGTTTGTGTCCAGTCACAATTACTTATAAATCTGAAAGTCATTTGGTAAAAATAATTAACAAACAGTAATAAATATGAATACTCATTTTTTCATGTAAACACAATACAATATGCTCACAGATAAAGCCATTTGGAAAGTAATATAAAGTATTGATTATAGTTCCAAGAAGGAACTTAAACTATTTTGATTCAAGCTCAAGTACATGTATTTTTTGTTAAGGAAAGCTATAATTGAACAAATCTAACTTGGTCACTGTGACTCTAAAAGAAAAATATAATTCTATGTTTTCTTAATTATAAAAAATCCAATGATGATCAAAGAAAAAATGTTTCTCTCACATCAAATAATTTTACATTATGAAAATATCAGGTAACCATAAAATAAATTCACTATTTATTGATACCAAAGAGAGATTTAAGCCTGACATTCAAATGATAGATTAGATTGATATCAAAGACACTGATTCAAGCATTGTTTTTTTGTTTTTGTACTAATTGTGAAATCTTTTGGATTTTGGGCCATTTTTCATCAAAATCTCTACAAAGAAAAAAAAATTGGCTCATTAAATTAATCTTTAAATACTATTTCAACTATTCTAAAAAATAATTCATTGTTTTTGTCAACCTTTACTTTAAAATTAATACTATACTAAAACTATTGCCCGGGCACCAGGGACTTGCCATGTGGGAAAGCAGTTAATATTTTTTATACTAAATTCATTTCTAATGCTTTTCTCTAGAGTAGTTAAGGAAGCCTATTATACAGAAGAGCAGAACTGTACATATGCAAATTTTAGTGGTCTTAATCATTGTGCTATGCAAATTTCATTCTGAATGTTCATTTTTCTATTCATTTTGATTTGTGTTTTTTTGCAATTCCAAAATTTAAACTTTCACCTGTTATTTTTCTGGCTCACTGCCAATCAAAAGATTTTCCCCAGGTCCAAATAACCTATAAGTTAAATTTCAAGTGCTTAGACCCAAAATTGGCAGAGTAGTTTAGTAGAGACCTCAAAGATCAGATCTTTCAACTTTGACCCCATACCAGCTGAATTTCCATCTGAAAACTGATTAAAAAGCTTTCTCCAGGTCTGAAACCCTTTATATCAAATTTCAAATTGGTAGACCAAAAATTGACAGAGGAGTTTGGTAGAGCCTGATAGTGCATAGACCCACAATTTCTCTTTAATAGTTATGTAGATTTAAGTCTGGATTTTATATTAAATTCACTATTCTTTTTTATGTAGAACTGATAACTGTTATACTTATATTAATATATTTGTTATATTTGCAATGTTAAAATGTATGTAATCATAAAAGTGAATGACAATGAAATTTTTAATAAATAATGTCTATATCGGCATATAAATGAGTGTGTATACATACACATATACACACTATTTAGCAAAAATGAATATTTGAAAACACAACAGAAAACAGATATAGTGAAATTAGGCTGATGCTATAACATCCAGGTTTATTAAAACCATCATCAGTGCATGTGGACGTTAATCTATATTCAAATAATTTTTTACATAAATTTGTAAGATATCCCATAATTTTTTTGGATAAGTACACAATTTTTTATGCATGCCATTTATATTTTGTATTAGTTAAATTAATGAGTAGTCAATATATAAAGTAGTGTATGAGATAAACGAAATATGAATAATTACAATGATGACATATATATAGCTATGAAAATAAGGATAAAAGTTAATCAATAAAGAGGAAGATCAAGCTAGAAAGTGAGAATAATTGCAATTTTTTTTTTTCTTAAATGAAAGATTTTTCTGCTAGGATCACAACAACCAGTAATTTTCTCTTTTCTTGTTTTTCATTAAATTCACCTAAAGTGATAAAGACTAAACACAAAGTTCACATTATTGTGTTTGAATAATCACTATTGACATTACCCATATGCCTCCATTCATCTTAACACATGGCCTCTGTCTAAACACACAGGTTGACATCAAGTGCCTGTTGACATCAAGTAGTGATACTCTGAATCAAGAGTGTGACTGATTGAAAAATCTATATCTGGCAATGTGACTTTACACCATACCAAACAAGTTTAAGAACATAGTCTTGAATATTAGGAAATTTTAGTTCCTCCTAGCATCGGGCAACCCATATTCCCTGATTACAATCCCATTCAATGCAATACAATATTAGAATTCAAAAGAAATGAACTGAAAGCAAGGATAATAGCAACATTTGAGATAAATTAAACATGCTTAGTGTTGGAAAAGCTACCAGAGTTTTTTAACATATCCCAAGGCTATTAGTAATGCCAAATTCAATTCTTTGAAAACATTAAGCCCTTAATGCTTAATGATATTTTTATGTTATATTGATGAATATAACTGATAAGATTATATATTGGTCTTCCTTTCATTTTTATGTAATTCATGTGTCATATTATCTTTTATCACTACATATGTTTAGTTGAGCACTCTGAAATTGTAATTATGCATTTTCTGTCATTAATACATATCTTCAAGCATAGCTCTTTTCTTTTACCTGTAAATTGTCGAGCACAGTTTGGTGACAATTTATAGCAGAAAATGGCTTAGGGTAAAGGCTTGGGCCTATAGCATTTTGGTTCAGTTTCAATCCTAGCAAGAGGAAGACTTGCTATTTGGGAAGTTGTACTGGTGGAGCAAAACAGGGTCACAAATAGATTTATATATATATACAAACAATGTTTTCAAATATTGTAATCTTTAGGCATTAATCAAATGAATATTTTCAAGATTAGAATTCAGATTAATAGCTCTTATTAACAACTAATAGTTTCTGCTAGTAACAGCTAAAAAACTAATACATTATATATTTCTAGTATCAAAATACACGTTTTTGAATGTTGATAGAATTTACTTTCCCATTTTTTCTTTATTTTGTTATAAACTTATCTTATTTGTTATCCTATGAAGAATATCAGAACTAAGCTTTATTTTTAGAAAATAATTATAAGTGATTTATCTTTGATATCAGGTGTTGAATATATATATATATATAAATATATCCTTTAAAAAACAATTTTAGATTACCCTATGTCCAAATCTATTCACACATGTTTCACAACTTACAATAGCATACTAATTGCATTTGCAAATCCAAATATTTTTGTTAGACATCTTTTATCATTGTTCATTTATTTTACAATTTATATTTAGTATTTTATGGACAAGAGTACAAATAAAATTGATTAATACTGAATAATTGACTCATTGTTTGGAGTCAGAAATATGGAAAATAAATTTTAGCTCAATATGGTTTCTAATTTTGTAGAATTTCTGGCATTAATTTTGGGATAATAGATTCAATCCTGATTGCAGGATAGCTGAAGAATACCTGAAATAGATTAATATTGTATTTAATAATGCTAGTCTACTCCCATGGCCAAAATAAGCTATGTTCACAGTTTTGAGAAGGCACCTAAATTCAATATGAAAATTAGGATAGAAGTACAAACAATCTAAATAATGATAACAACCAAAACTAATGAATATTTTTCTAACCCTAACCCTTAGGACATATTAAATATAATTATATTTACACATAGAATATACGAGAAAAACATAAACACATGAAAACCTTCTAGAAGAACAAAACCTTACTTAAAAAAGAACATAAACATCCATTAAAATATGCGCTTACTAAAAAAGAAACACTCGACAACAAAAACAAAACCAAATCTTCTGCTAATTTAGGGCACCTGAGGAAGGCCAAAGAGTGATTCGTTTGAAACATTGTGAGAAAGAAAATAATATGCATTAGGAAAATAATCCGATTAATACTTTTAGAATTCATCATACTTCAGCTCAAGGATTTCAAAAAATAATATTTGATAATATTATACTAATCTACAGTTAATTCATAGTGATATATTTTATTTGAGAGAACAAAAATAGCTTCATCAAGTTTGAAAGGAGTACTGGAGAAGAATTTATAGTAATTAAATTTCTGATTACAATAGGAAAATAACTTTTTAAAAACTGATTTGCTTACATACAAGCACATATGTGATCTGATGTGGTTTACTCATGGTAAAAAAAAAAGCTGTTAGACTTTGTAAAAAATCTCCTTCTCTTTTACTATTACATGTTATGTATACATTTACATTCTAAAGTTAAAACTTTTCAAATTTGATGAAAAGCATACAAAAATGAAGAAAAGAAAAATTTAACTATATAAAAAAGCTCTAAATTCATGATGAATTCTTGATATAGCATTTAATATATGTTGGTATTAACCTAGCAAAAATAATTTGATTTTTCAGAAGGCCTAATGAGTGTTTTTTTTTTACCAAACCTAATGCACCTTGAGTTTGATGATCAAAATGAGCTTTTCAAAAAGTTCTAGGCTTATTTTTAGCCAATTCATAAATTTAAATAATTAACTTTGGATTTACATTGATATGATTGAAATTGTCTTTTAATTTAAGAGATCTTGAATAAAAGTTATCTAATCTTAACCCATTCTCAAACTTTTGATAAGAAAATAAACAATGACTGATATATATCTATTTAAAAATCTTCAAGAGGAAATAAAGCGCAAGAATGAGAAACATTCTTTGGACATATCCAAATCATCTAATGGTTGACTTGGAAGCCAAGGGATTATCATACACTAAAAACAATATAATCTGTTCATTAGAGGCGTAGTAATATTTACCCAATAATTTCTAAAGATTAAGATTGATCTTTCTTTTTTTAATTTTTATTTTATTTTTTAATCCTTTTCCTCCAAATTTGAAAGGGTTTATACTCATATATCATCAATATAATATGCTGAATAACTATGAATCATTTTTGTTACAAGGATGAATGAATAAATGAAAGACTCTGGAGCATATCAGATGGGATTTAAATTTCTTTTTATGTTCATGTCGATCTTTTATTGTAGAAACATCATCAAGGCTCAGTTCCACTGCAATAAGATAATGCATGACTTAAAAGAAACTCTTTTCTATTATTTCTATTATTTTAAATATAAATAATTCGATTGATATGCATACATATCCTATTGCATATTATTTCTAAATAGTGTAGATTCCTTTCCATGATGTCTACTTATTATAACTTATTACAATCTTATATTAGCCTGAAGGTTCAATATATCCTTGTATGCATGTAGGTGTTCACACAAAACTCAAATTCTTAGTAAATCTATAAATATCAATTGTAATATGATATAGCAAAATGTTTTGTTATAACATGTTCTATACACACACATACATGTATGAGGAAGTGGACATAGATAATATGGACAGATTCTAACTGAAGAAAAAATATATATTGTTTTAATTATATCATTAAGCAGAGGATTTGTTTTTCCTGAGTTGTAAAATGTTTATAAGTTAATATTGGAACTTATGCTGTAGACATTTTATTAGTTTGCACAATCATTTTTTTTGCTTGTTTTCTGTAATCCCCTTAACAATTAATCTGTGTTAAATGTTTAAGAAATTTCTACAAAAGGTTCTAAATATTTTGATTCCTTCAATGAATTTTCTGTTTTCATTAACACTATAAATTAAAAATTGAATTGTCTAATATTCTTATGATAGTCAATGGTGTAAGAAAATGTTACTGGAATAAAATTATTTAACAATAAATTATTTCCTTTTTAATTTTAGTTCATTAATTTCTATGAACTATGAAATATACACCTGCTTGATTTAAATATAATTATAATATGCATATCCAATGCTTACTGCATAATTTAGTGTCATTTAAAAACAGCTGAACAAAGTGGGATCAATACAAATTTCTAAATATTAATTACAGTCTATAAATTAAAATTAATGAATTCTTCTTATTCATAACATCTTCCAATGAAAATATATAATTAATTACTTGAAATAGGCATCCTTTCCATGTGTGGATACAGGATAATAATAGCATTTTTACTTGTATGGAAAAAACTTATAAAAAACAATATAATTGTTAATATATCTATGTATTTTCAAACAGTATTTTGATGAGTTTCCATTAAATTGCAAAAATTTTCGACATGAAAACATTACTTGGAACAAAACAAAAAGTGGAATGTAACTTCAAAAGAAAAATCATGTTTCTCTGTAAGTGATATTGAATTAACAACAATCATGAATGATTTCATTAATGATTGATAAATAGTGATAAATATTCAAATATCAAAATCAAACATAATTTTTGTTTGGTTTAGTTGCTGTCAGCTTTATTAGAAATATCCCAGAACAAAAGTTCAGAACATAAATTTTCATTCCAATTTGGACAATAATAGAATCAATATTTTGCCACCATAGCAGAAATTAGGTTAAAAGTAATTGCATTTAGTAAACTTGAAATACCTTTTATAATTAGTTTAAGCTCGTACATATAAGTGAAATGAAAGGAATATGATTCTTATGAATATCTTAGAGTATATCTTAGTAATTACAATAACTAACCTTCCGTTATTATGTTAACATTAATGTAATCAGAAGTATTGAATATTATCAAATACAAAACTGTGTAATTGGCCTTGACCAGACAGAAATTTAAGCAAAAATTTAAATTTTTATTTATCAAAATGTTTAAACTATGTAATTGCTCAATGCTAGCAATACAGTGTGTATAGTAAATTAGGATAGACCTAGTAAACTGCCTTTGGTAACACACTTTTTGGTCTGATGATTGCACAGGCAAGAAACTGACAGTCAACTAAGGCTGTTCTGAGTCTACAC
>JAYKTE010188532.1:0-12567 GCA_036873565.1 Xipholeptos notoides | reverse complement strand
ATACATACATACATACATATACATACACACACACACACACACATATATATATATATATATATATATAACGTATTGGAAACTACAAATATATCTGGATCATAGGATCATCTTCTGCAGATTTCTTTAAAACATCAAGTTATCAAATTGGGGGAATTTGGGGTAGTGAACACTTGAATTTCAAATAACTATTTGATTTGATAAATAAAATTCTAATTGTGAAAAAACTGAATTATCTAAATGAAGTTAAACAAAAAAGTTAAAAATAAAAGAAGAAAAGATAACTCTCAATCAAAATGCATGTAAAAGTTGCCATAAAAAGCAATAATTACAAATGATCCTTAACGAAAAGGTTTAGCTCAAGGCAAGATATACATAAAAAATTCCCCTATATGAGATACTCTCCCAACTTGATTAGCCGCATTGGTTACTTTAGGCTAATGAAGCTCATTAATGATGTAGAACTACTCATCGAAATGAAAGATATCACTGATTCTAAAATCAAAATCACATGTAGCTTATAAGTCCTGGGAGGCAGATAGTGTATCAAGAAAACTCTGAAAAAAAACCTACTGCCTAATGTCTGTAATAGTAGGGCAGCTCATCATAGTGCACATAATTTTAACATAATGTTTGATTACGTAAATCACACCTCATAAAATGTATTATATTATATTGCCCTTTCTTACACTGGGTTTTCAACATGATTAATATGAGGGTCATTCCAAAGATAATTCTACCTATTTTTTAAAGATATTTAAAAAAAATTTAAGGTCTATAAAGATGTAACATTAAACAGTGGGATCTTTTGTGCTATAGAATTAATTTTTCTACATAGTCACCGCCATTATCAATGTACTTTTGCTAGCAATGAATGGGGTGGTTCATTTTTGCATCTAGAGCATGCTTGTTACTCACATCTCTATTGTGACTCTTAAATCAATGAACCCATTTTCTAACTGTGCTGACATCAACTACATAAGCTCTATAAACCTTCAACAGGTAGCAGTGAATGTTGATCAGTTCAAGTTTTTCTAAATGGAGGAGTTATATTTTTTTATTTTGCCTGAATTCAGCCTCAGAGAGAATTGCAAATTCCATTGTTATTATGATTGTACTTAAGCATTTATGAACAGAAAGTTTATTCTCTCTTTTCAGGTATTGATGGCATGGAACTAGGAATGCAATCTCTGGCATTAATGTGCATCAGAAACATAAATGCAAGATTGAATTTCTCCATATAGAAAAAATTAAACCGATTAGCATTTACTAGTGCTTGGAGGATAAAAGATCAGTCATATTAACGGTACCACCCTTTTCTTCATATCTTCATGTTAAAGCACCAGCAATGCTCTGACGGCATTAGCGTTTATTCAACAAGTTCAGCATATCATTGATGAGAGCCGCCAGAAGTAATTGAGGTCAATTGCAAAAGATCTTGGTGTCTCCAAACCCACAATTCAAAGGATAGTCTATGACAATCTTTTATACAAGTCCTATGTGATGAAGAGAGGTCAGTTTATGTGGAAGACCACCGAAGAAAACCATGTAGTCAGGTCTATGAGACTTTTAAACAAACTAAAACATCTTGCTGAACAAAACAAAAGAACTTTGGTCAAGACCTAATGATAAACAGAAGGAATAACAGGTGGCTATGTGCTGATTCCTTCAAAGTTCCAAGAGCCATGCACACAAAATTTCTTGCAAATGTTATGGTTTTGGGGGTTGTTAGCAATGAAGGACATATGATGCCACCACATTTCATCCACAAGGACTAAGAGTCAATTTGCTGCTTACATTGATGTCCTTGGTATTGTTGTTAAGCCATGAATTGATAGAGTCAGAATTGGAAGGCCTTACATGTTTCAAAAATACTCTGCACCATCACATATGGCTTGAACCACTCAAGAATGATTAGCAGAATATTTTCATGATCACATTACCCCCAACTTGTGGCCTCCTATCTCCCCAGGCCATAATTCATTATTACGTCTGGGCCATTGTTGAGAGAGATGTTAATAGACATCCTCACAACACCAAAGATTCTATGAATGCATCCATAGTCAGAGTAATGGACAACATCGATGAGGAACATCTTATACACGCCTGCCAAAGATTTAGGTCTTGAATAGAAGCTGTCATTGAAGTGGAAGGAGATCTCATTGAATATGATTATTAAATAAGAGTGTCGCTTATGTGTCAATGTCATTTTATTTGATTACAGATATATTGTTTGATTTTTTTTAGCCTTAAAAATGTAATAAACGTTCTCAAAGACTGGATGCACTCTGTATATTAACTATCAAGGAAAATTAATTCTATAGAAAAAAGGATTTAGAAAGAAAATTATAAGATGGTTTAGGCATTAGATATGATTAAATACGTATATTTCTTAATCATAAACATTATACATTATCAATGAAGAAAATCACTTTTCTTTGATATATTCCAAATTATGTATCTGGTCAACATTGTTAAAAATATTTACAATATATAAAAATAGGAAAGGAAATATCAACTAGGAAGAGCTTCAGTGCTTTGACAAGTGTAATATGTTATTTTAAAATGTGAGACTTTTCTAACATAAAAATAGTATATGTATTACATGGAGAAGAAACTAATGTCTGTTAAATTCAAAGATATTTTGTGAGGTAATGAAAAAGGATCAAAAAATTAATCGATATCGATTTAAAAGAAAAATTGTTCAAATAATGAATAACAGTTCACTGATGTAAAGAATCATGTTTAATGTTAGATTTGATGCCATTTTTGCAGGGTCAAAAAAGGAAGTCTAACATGAATCAATATTAATTCAAAGGAAAAATTGTCCATATAGTGAGTAATATTTGACAGAAGTGAACAATTTTTTTATTGTGGCTAAGTTTATAATAATTCAAAGAAAATAATGCAAATAAAGAATAATTATTCATTTTAAAGTATTGTATGCATCAAAGAAACAATGTTTGGTAACCTATTTAACAAATTTCAAGTTTTATGAATAAAAATTGGACCTGAAAAGTTTTAAAGCCAGATCAAAATAACTATGAAAATTTCGGAATAGAAAGTTTTTTGTGTATTTGTTTTTCATGATTAGCTGTTTGGTAAATATATTTATCAATAAATTGGTTCTTCTGTATTGAATAGACAGAAAGATCTGAGCAAAGTCCTCTCCAAAATACAACATTGATTTGAGTTACCAATTTCTGAAATAAAACTATAAGGCAACCAATACAGTCAAAACTAAGCTGCTGACTAAACTAATCAGGGCAAATTCTAAAAATGAATTGTAATATTGTAATGAAGAAAATTTATATTGAATAAATAATGCACTAAATCTGTTATATTCTATTAATCAGATAAAATACTCCTTGATATAATTAAAGTGTTGTACCTAAATTGTTTTTCCTGCAGTAAGAAAGTTGAAAATATATGTAACACTTTGAATGTTTAGTTAACTAGTCTATGCATTTAATATTACAAGGAAAAATGAGTAATTGAATTTCTTTAAACTTTAATTCATTTGGTTATTTACTTTACACATATTTTATTTAAAGGAAATACTTCAAAAGAATTTCGTATTTTGCAATGAACATAAATCTATGCTTTGAACAGTTTTAGAATTCTATTGTTGATGTTGTTCTTCTTGTTTAAAGCCAGATATCAATTGCTAGAGTTCAAGACTTTTGCCTATATACCTACATCAATCTCCATATTTCCCTAAAAATTATATCATTATATTTTTGTAGAAGATTTTTTTAAATCAGGTGCCCGTTTCTCTTTCTTTGAAGCAACAGTGCTTTTAACAGAAGCACCCCTTTTTGGTTTTGAATATTTTTCTTTTGATCCTATGGATAGCCTTTTAATTAAGGATGTGTTGAACGTGGTCATTCACACAATAAACCCCCTGCAATATATTTTTTTGATTTAAATTTTTTTTTCTTCATTTCTCTGCCCAATTTTGTTTAGTGCTTAGGAAAATAAGACTTTATAACTCATCATTGATTCACTTTGTTTTTGATCAGTAACGAGAAAGAAAAAGAAAACTTGTTTGTAGATTTTTCTCTTTTTTTCTCCTTTATCCTTTGCCAAGTTTGGATAGATGTTGGCATAAAAACAGCGGTAGAGGATTTAAACAACAATAATAAGCTATCAATTGTATTCTTCTTAAGCAAACAAGCACACTGAGACACAAACATGTTATCTTGAATAATTAGTGGTAAAATATTAAGGGCCTCATAAACTACCAACTAACAATTGATAAAATAAAAATGCTAAACTTAATGGTAATGTAGTAAATATTTTTTCTATCATTTGGCATATTGACCAATCAAAATGCAGACAGAATGGAAATAATGGTATGAATTAATAGTTAGACTAAGTCATTTTTTAGAAATAATTGTTTTTTCTTTAGCTTTTTTGTAAAAACTAGCCTTTTTTGTTTCTTTCACCAGTCCAATCCATAAATCATGCTAAATGTCATGAACTAGCACCATAATAAAAGTCAAACTTTTTGGTCAATTTGATTATTTATAATAAGTATTCATTATATACACCAGTAACACACAATGCCTGAAATTCAGTTGTAAGTCATGTCATCATTTTTGACTGAATGAGTACACTAGTAATAAATTGATATTAAGTTGTTGCATTCTTGTTCTTGCTATTTCAACAGAAAGAACATTTTTTCATTAACATTATAACTTATCACATTTGTTTTTTACATAAGTGTGTTTATTTTTTAATTTACTACTATGTAAACATGAAGAAAACTATTTTTGCTTCATGGTATGGAATTGTGTTTTTGTTTACTTAGTTTTCTCAGTTTCATTGTGATATTATCTTGAAGAAAAATTTTCCATGAACGGCACATTGTTACATAATATTGCCAGCTTTTCTGATTTTCTGTTTTTTAACCACGAAGAAGAATTTTTTTATGGATTGTTCTACATCATAATGGAAGAAAGCTGCTCTGAGTTATTATTGCGATTTATTTTTAGAATTTTTATCTTTTAAAATTAAATCTTTTAAATAATACATATGTAGTTCTGTTTCTGTTTAATCAAAATAAAAAATTATCCAATACTATGTAAAACATTTGTGTTATGTCTACTTCGTGGTAAGCCAAAAGTCATTGTAAGATCTTTCTTAAAATGATTGAAGTTTTTAATCTGTGGATATTTAATATTAAATGACAAAAATGAATAGATTTATGCAACAAGCAAACACAATGTAAAAAGTTACATTGCAGAAAATGAAAAGAAAAAAACTTACATTACAAATGAATTCATGAGATGATATTATCAAACGTAAAATTATTAGAAATAGCAATTTGTAATTCTTTATTGAATCCATTATCTATATTCTAAGGATATCATCTAGAGTATTTAGATGACATATTATCAAAAGTAATAAATATAACTTCTATGACAAAATTCAGAATCAAGCCAAGGTAAATAGGTAGTTTTCAATTTTCGCATTGTTATGTATTGGACAAGTATGGACATAGAAATCTTTCTAAATTAAGTTCTGCTCTTCTTTGTCAATCACAATTTTTTAAAAAAATGAACTGCTATTTTTTTCATAGTAAAATAAAAGGTTGTATTTTTATAGGTAATTATTACATAAGCAATTTATAGGAACTTTAAAGTTTCAGCATAAAGTTGAATGTGAAAAATAGATTTAATGTAAATTTGCATACCAAATTAACTGAATGCTTTTTTTCACCGAAATCTTAAGTAAAGATTCTAATCTAATTATATGGTGCACAAATGATGATAATCTGAAGAAATAATGACAACAGAAATGTCAATAATGTGAAAGGTTTAATTGTATTAATTTTAACAAGAAAACCATCAAACTTTAGAAAATTGAAATATCACTAATTTCTTTTGATTTATGAAATCTAAATGCATGCAATTATGCTATAGGTCTTTAAACAGAAAACAATGCTATTATTTTCTCTTTGCTTGGAGGGCTCCTCACATTAAGATATTTTATCTTGCCAGAAGAACCAAATATTTGGTGTAATAACAAAATTCTTTAATTCAAATTCAGTTCTCTATTTTGTAGCTTAAAATTTCATAAATCTAATAGCTACCAAATATATCTGCAAAAATTTGTGGAAACTGAATTAAAGCAATGAATACATGATTTAAAAAAATAACTGTTTATTTTCATTTGTCTACTAACTTATGTTATTTTAGAATACTGATTCAGAAAATTGACATTTAATTTAAATTGGTCTTAAATTGGTCGTTTACAGACTTATAAATTATTCAATATCTGTTTACATTTGTAAGATAAGGAGTATTCAATATTCATGTTTAATACTATGATGATTTGTGAGAAAGTATTATATTAAGACTTATAACAGAGTGTTAAATTTGCATTTTTAGTCATTAACTTTTTTGTATTAAGATTTATTCCTTTCATATTTTTTAAGATTATATTGTAATTAAGAATCCCAAAATATGATTTTAAAACATACATAATTTTACAGCTAACATTGACTATTTGTGTTTTTAATAAGTTAAAAGAAATGGGAATATTTGGCTATATTATACCAAATCTTTTTGAACATATGCTATATTCTGTAATGTTTACTTCGTATTGAGTATGGTAAATATTATTTTCTATTTTTGAATTTATGTAGTGCATACAAAAGAAAAGATAAATTAAATGGAAAAAGAAATGTTGGTTGCCAAAAACTATTTGTTATTTCCTTTTCAGAGCATAGACAAAATAAAAAGATTTCCTGTTGCTTCCTTCTGACTTTGTTCTCTCGTTGGGCAAAATAAATCCTTGGTTTTCATATCCTCCTCCCCAAATTAGCTTTTATAATCTTTTTGGTTATATTCATGCAGAGTAAAACTACAACTATTGGGCTATCTGTGGCTATCTTAAAACTCAACTTAGGTAGAATATCTTTGTTTGAATTTCAAGAGACAACTGTCTCTGGATTTTGTCATAACCTAAAGAATAAAGAAAACTCCTCCTCCTCCTCATCATCATTATCATTTTCATCATAGTCATCACTACTATTATTGTCTACATAAAGCATTTTTTAGTATATAACTAACTTTAAATTGGCAAGCATCTAGAGAATTTGACTTTATAAATGACAATAATATTTCATGGATCCCTGTGAATCAGCTAGTATTCGATACTCTCTAAGTTATTCTAGAAAGTTATTCCAGCAATATAGAACCTAAAAATAATGATGATAATAATTATGATAATAATACGAAAAAATTATTGCATCAGTTCTTTTTAATTAAACATGTTTTAGGCACTTAATGATCACTCCTTTCAATTCCAAACATGAAAATCACTAACCAATCATAACTTTCTAAAACAAACTTTGGTTACTCAATAGCATGAAATAATAAAACAAAAGGCATACAGAATGAGAAAAAAGTAAAATAAAATAAGAAGAAAGAGCAACTTTCCATAAGTCGTCTAATCTTTTGCTTTACATTGGTTTCTTTTTTTTTTTTTTAGATATATAGATAATATTAATCAGATTTAATAAAGCTGAAGTGAAAAGAAGAAGTGTGAAAAGAAGAAAATTGAAAAGAAAAAAGTGAAAATAAGAAAAATGAAAAGAAAAAAGTGAAGAGAAGAAAAGGGAAGTGAATTGAAGAGAAGAGAAGGGAAGGGAAGGGAATACACAAATATGAGAAAAAAAAATCAACCTCAGTGTGTGGTGCACAAGAAACATGTACTGTAAGCAAGTGAAACAAAATGAATATCAGAATGTGAAAGTGAATAAAAACAATAAAATCAATGGCACCTTACCTGGTCTATATACACTTAAAATATATGTAATTTGACTTTGTAGCTAATTAGGTATTTGCACTACAATTGCTGCTTTCTAATTAATTGCTTAATCAATTTTAATTCTTTTTTTTTAAAGTACTTTTAATAGAAAAATGCATAAAATGATTTTATTTCTGTACAACTAGAATTGGTATCATTTAGATTATTTTGACTTTCATGAAAGTTTCTTAGATCAAAAAGTGACACCTGAATAGGGCCAAAAATCATATTGACTTAAATGTTAAACAAAGGAAATGAGAATAGAAGTTTGAATAATTAAAAAACAGTTAAGTTAACAGTTTGTTAAAAAACAAATGACCTTCAACTGAAAGACATACTAAGAGACATTAGGAGTTCTCACTATAAGACATTTTACTATTTAAAATGCCAAATGTCTGTGCCAAAAGTGGAAAAATGAAAAAGAAATGAATAATCATCTAAGAAAAATATATTTTAAATGCTTTGATTTTAAATAAAGCACATTTTTGTACCTTTCAAAAAGCTATATGCCTTTTTAATCAAATTTTAACATTAATTTAGTTAGAAATGCTTTGATTTAAAAGCAAATTTTGGTACCTTTGAGTGTATCTAAAATTATGTAAACATTTACTGTCAATTGATGCTTGGAAACATCTTACAATTCACATGTTTTTCTTCTTTAAACAACTAAACAAAATATTGTTGCTTTATTCTATCCAAATACAATTCAAATCTTGATTTAACAGAACAGTAGTAGAAGCATTATTTGATCCATTGTTAAAAACAATCTGATATTTTTCTAATTGGTATGAGCATAAAAGTAGATGAAATAGACAAACAGTGATGTGAACCAATGAACTACTATTCCATGTACCAGTATATAGACTTCCTTGTAAGTAGAATAGAACATAAAATGTTAGATCAACAAATTTGCAGGAGTTAAATGTACCCAAGAAAATGGGTCAAAGGCAGAGACTAGGATAAAGAGTTTAATAATGAACAGTAGTGTTAATAATGATGATGATGAAGAAGTTTTCTAGTTCTTTAAACTTAAAATATATATGAAGAGTTCATTTGCAAAAACAGATATATCCAAATTAGCCATTTTCTGTAAATTGTGATTTTTTACTTGTGATAATATGAGAAATCAATCTAATTAAAGTATGCATTTTGTATTACACAACAGTTGCTGTTGACTTTTGCAGATAAATGATTATGACAAAAAGTTAGTCAAAGTAAGGCACAGAGTGACATACTCAGTTTAGTTTTGACTGAGATGGTGTTTATCAGTTTTTACAAATGAACTCTTTATATTCTGAGATATGAACTAGGAGAACTGACACTACACAGTGAGAGTAAAGGGATTTGAAACAGTTTAGTGTACAGTATTGTAGTGGGAATTAAGTATATCGAAAAGAAGGATTGATATACTTGTTATGAATTGGTTGAATAGGACAAAGATCATCCTTAGGCATGATTCTTTCTTAATTTTAAAATATTTTGATCAAATAAAATTAAAATAATTTTTGAAAATTTAATTTGTTTACTCTACTTCTACAGATATACTGAATCCATTAAGAAGTGTATAAGTTTCAAAATGAGACAGTTATTTTGTAGTTAACAATTTATCATCAGAAGCTACAACAAAAATATCATCAACAACTACAGATATAATAAACATTCTAGCAAAAGTTTTATATAATAATCTATCCTTAAATGCAAATTTCATTAATTAATAGCAACCTTTGTGCCTTAAATCTGAACATTGTTGAATTGGTATGATATGTCAATGAGACTAGATTTCAGCTTTAGTAGAATACCAATTTCTACTTTGAATCCACTTGGGTTTAATTAATTCTATTATTACTGCTATAGCTTGTTGTTTAGTCCTTGATTACTTTCCTGGCTGCTCTTGTTCTGCCATAGAACATGAACTGCCATATTATATTTTTACTGAAATCATGAATTTAAATAGGACTCACTCACTGAAAATCTGCAAAAAATGTTAAACTTATTTATTTATTTTTAAAATCTTTTCTTAAAACAGAAATGTATTGTGCAAGTTGGTAGTTGCACAATAGGATGACAATTTCAAATTCTGTTCAACATATTAGTTGCTAATCTATGTCTGTCTTGAACTAACTTAATTCTGTCTGTTCTGCCATTTTTTGAAAACTCCTGTGACATTGCTTCATCCTTAAATCTTTTCACATGATCTCATTTCTATTTTGAAAGTTTGATTGCCTTGAACAGGAACAACAATACATTATTTAAAGCCTTTTTCTTGTTACTTAGAACCAAATATCTAACAATATCTAATGTAGTATAAAGACTCATTTGTGTTCCCTGCTTGATTGAAGCAATATCTATGCAATAAAAAAGCTGCAATCAGATAACTAGTTGTACAGTTATACCTTTATCTGTAATTGCTGAGATGTAGCTTAATTATCATTTAAAAAGAGGGAAAAAAAGAGGAAAATGAAAGTAAAAGAATTAGAAAAAAAAAAATGTATATATTACTCACCGCTTTGCATCTGCCATAGGATCCACATTTTTCTAAGAAATCCTCCTGGCTATTTCGGGATATTGCCTACAAGTAAAAAAGAAACATAGGGTATTGTACAAATTGTGCAGGAGATTTTAAGGAACTGAAATTTATTGTGTTAATAGATTTTCCAAATACAAATGTAGAATATGTCAGAATTCTCACATTGTCAGAGAATATGAGTGTTCTATGTTGACAAGAGTAATTTGATTCATTAAACACTGACAATGGGTGTGCCAAGAATGTCTGCTGAACATAATGGATTTAAATTCAGAATTAAACAATTACCCACCCATAAGTGTGTATGCTAATGGCAAAAGGCACTCAGCATTAAACTTTAGATCAAAGGTTCATTCAACTGACATACAAACACTGTTGTAGGTTGTATTGGTACAAGTTTAGTTTGATAATAATTAGACTTCTGTCCCCTGAATAAGTCAGTAACATATGCTGTAATTTTCCTATTGTAAAATAGAGTATTATTATTGCGATCGTTATATCAGTCATGAATGGTGGTTTTTATAGAAATTTGAGAGATGGCAAATTGTTTAGGACTTTGCCAAATAATTAAACAGAGTGAAATGATTGTTATCTGAAAACAGGTTTATTAATTTTAGAAGCCCTTTTCATAGGGTTAAAAATGGTTCAAGTGCAAATCAATATCAATTAGAAAAATAAAATAAATAATACAAATTATGAATAACAATACACAGAAATAAAAAATCTGACTTTAATTTCTTATCACTAATGTATTGTAAAAATCCAGAAAAAGGTGTGTTGAACTTATAATCAAACCTTTTATTTAATTATGTAGAAATTAGAAGGCTTTGTTAAATTTATAATCAAATCCTTTATTCAAACCAAAAAAATAAATAAATAAAAGCTTTCATAGGACTTATACTCATATGTTCTTTTTAATCTGGATTAAAAAAATGGAACAAGTTTTATTGCAGAAATGGAAGAATGCTATAAAAGACAATTCTGCACCAATAAGTTTTACTCCTTCCTGCTGGAAAATGAAAACCCTACAGAATTCTCAATATGCCAAGAATCCTCTATTGTAAAGTTCTTTCTACTAGACTATAGTGATCACTTATAAAACCCCAAAACTTTAACAACGCTAACATCATAAAATAATTATTTAAAAAAAAGAAACCTTAAAACAATCCTAGCTTTCTTTAAAAAGGTAAATTTATGCCAAAAATATGATCCTAACACAACTACCTCAACCCAACAAATAATCTGAAGAATTCCACCTAACTGGGCAAATAATATCAAACCTTTTTGATATAATAACTGATTTGGCATAAAATGACCCACAGTGGTTGATATGCCATGAAATCCCAACCAAACCAAACCAAACCAAACCAAACTAAACTAAACCCATTGTCAGCAGGCACTCTTGGCACACCCATTGTTTAATTAATCCTTTTTTAACTGAAGGATGGGATTTTTTCTTTTCACTCTGTGTTTTAGTTTGGACAGTTTATAATGTAGAGCATTTATAATCAATTTTAGATTGATATTTTAATCAGTTTATTTTCAATGCCTTGATTTATCTTAATTATGTTACTTGAATATTTTATAACCATAATTATTTTCTATTTTGATTTTATTTCGTTTATTTCAAAAATTTAACAAAGTTAGAAGGAACTAAGATATTAATGTAATTTATTGTTTATTTATTTTTGTTTTCAAGAATATTCTCTTGCTTACCTCAAAATTATGTGTATATAGTTTTTATTCTTTAATAAAAGAACCATTTTTAAGACAAGAAAATTTAAAAAAATTGTGGTTTAAAAAAATAAATAGATAGATGATGTAAAATAAAATATATAGATGAATTACAATTAAGTTCTTTCGTTTATATTTGAAAAACTCCAGACATACTGGCTACATATCTTTGGCCGGGAGGACACTTGAAATAATTTTAGATTATAAGTGAACAGACTTTTTGAATATATTGCTTAAGCAGGAAGTTATCTGGCATTCAATGGAAAAATTGTAAAAATTGTTTCCTTTTGTAGTGCAAGCTTAGGGATTAAAAAAAAGAAAGAATGATCCGTAAAAAGAAGAAAATTTGATCTTATTTTTGAAAAATGCCAAAGATTGAGGGAGGGATATTTTATGTTATTTTTTCTGTTAGTGTTTGATCTTTAATACATATATATATATATATATATATATATATATATATATATATATATACACACAGAGAGAGAGAGAGA
>JAYKTE010188421.1:0-12567 GCA_036873565.1 Xipholeptos notoides | reverse complement strand
GGATTTGAACTCGCGTAATACGATTCCAGAGACCAAGCTTTTACCACTGCTCCAATCTCGCTGTTCTAAAAAGGGTGAGAGATTGGGAAGGAAAGGCCAAAATATATATATGTGTATTGATTGAAATGAAAAATTGTCAAAATTCATAATAACATTTTCGTATGTTATATGATGCGGCGTAGGATAATGTCAGTTAAAAACTAAGATTTAAAAAATCAATTCTGTTCTACGACTCGATTTTATTTTCATTAAAAAAATTCAACAAACATAATTTAATGCCACTTAACTTTTGGCCTAGCCAAAGATAGCGTTAACAATTATTTTATTAGCATTTTGAAAATAGATAAATAATTTGATAGTCAAACTTTAATAGCACCCAAAAAAAATCCTGGAGATAGCCTTGCCCCACATTGAGCCCTTTCCTGGTTAGTAGATGTGAATTGGATAAATAAAACGATAATCACTCAAAAAAGAAACATGACATCTAAAATAGTCTGAATATGCCAGGATATTTTTTTAAATTCCTTCTTATGACTTACTTTTTTTGACAGCAGTGATGAAACCAAGACCGTCAACAAAGAAGAAACGAAGTTAAGACGTTTTATGGAAGAGGAAAAACACATAACGAAGATTTTTTTAAAGTCTTTTTTCTTGTCGGGAACATGAACGAGGATCAAATGTTTCACAATGCAATTTCACTGAGGGGAAAAAATATGTTGATAACAGTAAAGAATTTAATTCAAGCAAATTAATTTAGATAAGTAACAATTATTTCACTTTGACAATAAATTAGACTAGGATTAAACATTTGCCATCCATTCAAGATATTTGAAATGTTTCTAAATGAGAATTGGATAATTGGCATTTGAAGTCCCTACTTTAACAGAGATTGGAAGGAAATGTTCATGCATTGTTTTTTGTTATTTTTTGTGCTTTGCGTTGTTTTGTAATCATTTGTTTGATAAATGGGTTCATATACAATGTCCTTCTTCCAAATTTAACCAAATCCAGAAGTATAAATAAAAAACAGGGAATATAGAAACTATTTAAGACAAGAGGCCACACATTCTGCTCGCGACCCACTGCTGCTTTATTCTTGAAAATCTAATACTTCATTGGAAGTAGTAGAATTTATAGACCTTTTTCAAACAAATATTTTTCTATTGATTTTAACATCAGAAAATATGGACAGATACTTTTAATTAATCAGGACTTTAAAATTTTGATACTGAAAAATTGTAAGACTTCGGAGATTGGGGTTACATTAGATTAGATAAGATTAAATTAGATTAGAATTTTATTAGATTATGGGTGATTGGATAGGATAAGATTAGGTTATGATTTGAATCTGTAGCTTTAAATTTGACTAAAATTAGATTATCTTAGTTTAGGTTAGAATAAATTAGATTGGGTTTAAATTTTATCTTATTAGACTTGAATTAGATTTTATAATATTCATTAGATTATGGTTTAATTAGAGCAAATTAGGATGTGGTGTTATTAGATTTGATTAAGTTATAAATATGAGATTCAATTTTAATAATATTAGGATAGGGTTAGAATCGATTTAAGTAGTTTAAGATCTTTCTATATTAGGTTAATATAAAGGTAGATTATGTTATATTACAATTTATCTAGTTTTGATTTGATTTTGATTAGACTTGAAATTAAGTTATGATTAGTTAAGAGTAGATTAAATTAGGGTCAGATTATGTTGAATTTTATTAGAATAAAATTATGTTAAGATTAAATTACGTAGAGTAAGGTTAGATTAGATTATCTAAGATCAAATTAATATTAGATGCAATTAGATAAGATTAAGATTAGATAAGGTTAGCTTAGGATTTGATTAGATTAAATTATGTAAGGATAGAATTTGGTGAGATTAGGTTAAGACTAGATTAGAATTAGACTATATTAGATTAGCGTAGGTTTGGTTAGGATTTATTACATCTTCGAGTTATTGATAGAATGTTCTTTTGTTTTGTTGGCTAGTTTGTTTGTTTGTGTTATACGGCATATTAACCATTTTTAGGTCATATAATACCGATAACAATCATTTTTGGTAAACTTTTTTTTCCACACTTAGTTTTTGAATGACATAATATGCACTATTTGACCCATAGTTGGGTTTGTTTGTATTTTACGGCATATTTTAGGTCATTAAATGCCGAGAACAATCATTTTTGAAAAACATTCAGGGTATGTACTATTTAACCCATAGGTAGAGGGAAAGTAGGAATTCATACCTTTCCAAAGTGTATTAATCCAAATATGAAAGCAAACTGAACGAGTGGGATTGAAACTGTGTACTACGATTCCGAAGTCCGACAGCCTATCCACTAGGCCAAATCGACTTCCCCAGCTGTATGGTCCATCAAGCTTTGTTAGTTAATGTTATGACATTTTTCTTTGATTTTGAGGAAAGTGAAACTTTGAGATTTATTTAATTCTTTCGGGGAGTGGGTTCTGTGTGTGGGATGTAGGCATGGAACATTTAAGATTTTTTTATTTCGATTTGATCAGAATATTTTTTAAGGTTTTTTTTTATTGATGTGGGTTAGGCTAAGTAAAATGATGTTTTTAGATCATTTTTTTAATCGTTGACACGTTTCCCGAAATTTTGATAATGAGATTCGCTTTTGTTGTTTTAAAAAGTGTTGGTTTTTTTTTTGTATTATTTGTGTCGCAATTTTTTTTAGGTATGGGAGAGGTGTTTTGTCATTCAATTAGAAATTGCTTGACGTTCTTTTTGTTTGGGGATGTACATATAAGTTATTTTAGTTTTGTTGATCCAGAGCCGAGTCAAAATGACCTAGAACAAAAATCCGAGTTATCTAAGTAAAACTAATAAGCAAGAGTAATCGTTTCTTTGCTTTTTTCCTTCTTTATTTTTAGTTTCTCTTTCTTCTCATATTTTCTAATTTTTTCACTTCTTCGTTTCTGGTTTTCTGGTACCGTATTCTTCCTTCATCTTTCAATTATTTTACTTCTTTTTTTATTATCATTTCTCTCTTTTTCTTCTTCTTCTGCTTCTTGTCTATCGTTCATCGTTTTGTCTTTTTTGTCTTTTGTTCAGTCGTTCCTCTCTTTTGAATCGTTCTTGTTTATCTTTTTTTTAACCTGAGTTCATAATAGACGAAAAGAAAGAAAACTCAAACAATGCACCAAATCCCATCCACTTTTTAATATCAACGCCATTTCTTGCAAAAATTGTCGAACAGATGGTTTCTTTGTCTACCACTGTTTTATCGATTGAGAAAATTTGAAAAAAGCCAACAAAACTACCCTGTTGACCCAATCTTTCGGCTTTTATTTTGTAGCGTAATCTCAAGCGTTTATGGAACAAAAAATGGATGGATTTAGAAATGAATAATAAAAAAAAACATAAAGAACATAATCCATTAAATATTTATTGAGTGGTTGATTTTATTTTTACAGCATATCAACTTTTTCAGTCATTTAATGCAAGAACAATCATTTTTGATAAACATCTTTCTTTGATCAACACATCGTTAAAATAACACAAGTTGAACTGTTTAATCTATAGTTGAATGGAATGCAGATATTCATACCTTTACCAAGAGTATTACCTGAATGTGAACTCACTTATTACAACTCTAAAGTTCGAAGGAACTAAAGGATAAAACATTGACATACTCAACATAAAAGAAAGTAAAATATGTAGTAAAGAAAAAGTATATATATTACCTAGACAGGATCATGGTACGTAGATATTTTTTATATACAAGGGTTTTATTAAATTTTATTTTTGGTTAAAAAAAGTCATTGTTTACTTAATTTTGGGCTTTCAGAAAACAAAATATGGTAATACTTTTGTCTCAGTAATGATCTTTATTAGCAGACTGTTGTCTTCATCTTGGATTAGGTGTTATTACACCACGTTTCTGCCAACTGTTCCTTTGGGATGTACCAGGGAGTATATATAAATATACTTCGACCTAGATAGACCCTAACTTAGATGACCTTTAACCTCGAAAAATGATGTGCACCATCCGTCGGGTGTAGAGAATCATCATGCCAAGTTTGGTCATGATTGGTCTACTGGTTTGGGCTGTAGGAGAGATATATACACACAAATACAAACACACACACACACACACGCACACTACTACTTTATATATAAAGATATGTTGGATGGCCAACAATCTAACCTTTATGTCTTTATCCAGTCCTCTGACCGTCTTCTTTGTCGAATCATGTGTCGAAATTATGTTCTAGAAGGTTTTTTTTTTTTTAGAATTTAATCTAAATAGTTGGGTTTTTTTTCATTAAATACACTTTATTAAAACATACATGAAAGATATGCTATAAACGTCGAGAGTCTACCCGAAGAGGTATCTTGTCCCTTCTATAACTCCAAGATTATATTTCTGAACTAAACCGGCAGCATAACTAAACAGACACGTTTCTTGGCCTCAACATTCCAAACCTCGTTTTATAACCTCTACTTATTTGTCGACTTCCCTCTGGAAGTTTGCCACGAAATGATCAGCCCTTATTCAGCAGTTGCTCTTTGAAATTCGAAAATTCACATCTATTGTTGAAAACTCCCCTCTCTAGGGACAAACAGATAATTGAACATACTACTATTCAAAATATAGAAAACGCCTCTTTCACAAATGAAAGCCGTAGCAATATGTCATAAAACCTATTTATTTATTTATATATTGTAATGTATTTTTCCTCTTTGTTTAGGGTGAATCAGTAAAATTAAAAATTTAATAACAGGGGTAGAATATTTTCATTCCTCAAACAACAACTGGACTCTAGCATAAAATCATGTTACATTCGACCTAGTGTCAAGATTGAACCAATAACCTACAGATTACTGGTAAAATATTTTTACTTGTTTAGAGTGTGTATGACTGACTTCATTAGGGTTGCACCATCTATATCTGGTCATATCAGAATCTTTAATAAGGAAGCAGTCCCTATGATTATACAAAATATACTTTTCAATAAATGTTCAGTTCTAAAATTCCCACACGTTATTAGCCATGTAAATAGTTAGAAATTTATTAGTAAATAAATAAGCTTTTACTACCATTTGGACTAAACTTTTAGCTGCATAAGGTTCTATATATGGATCACTTAGTGACTTGGATACGAGTTTATAATTTTTCCTTCGCCCTGCCACTGGCTTTGGCTCTCGGCCAGACAGAAAGAAATAGAAAATAAAAATGAAAACGAAAGTAAAAGTGAAAGTGGAGAGTAAGTTATCAGAGATGTGTTCACGTGCATATTCTTTTACCCTATTTAAGCGGCTGAGCAAAGTTCTAGAAAATCAGCAATTATGCTTCAAGCCATTGAATAGCGAGAATCAGTCGCCTTCCCTTTGTGTAGTTCTTTCCTTTCATACTCACAGGCCTTGTATGAATACTTTACCTATTGATGACTGATCAAAGTTTCTTGTAAGATAAAAGACGCTGGTTCAGATATTATAATCCTAAGATAAAGGTCTTATTGTCAATTGCGCGCTATGGAGATATTGCAGACAACATAAATACGTCTCAAATGCCGATTATCCCCAAAACGTTGGTAATCTCTCTTTCTTTCTCTCCCTTTCTCTCTATTTATCTCTTTTCTCTATGTTTTTCTCTCCTTCTTTATTGTTCCTCTTTCTACCCCTCTCTTTCTTTCTTTCGATTTTGGAGAAAGAAAGAGATTGATAAGTTTCGCAGTGAAAGTTGTTAATGTTCATTTAACCTAACCAGCCGATATGATATCTAAAAGATTATCTGTTTTTCCAGCAAGAGTTTGCTGCACCCTTAAAAGCCAAGTTCATTTGCAAGTTTGTTCTAGTAGTTTTCAAATGTTAAAGCAAAGAAACAATTAGGATTCGAATGTTGAGTCAAAAGTATTTAGCGAAATAAAAAATTATGGCACGGTCGGTTGTATTCTTATTTTATGGGCCTGATATCACATGATTTTAACGTATAGCTAAAATGATATTTTAGGTTTGGAAAGCCAATTAATTTCAAGGGTCAATTTTGCTTCCTTTTTTCCTTCGTTTTCCTTCCTTTTTTCTTTTTTTCTGTTTTCTTTTTTCTTTTAATTCTTTCTTTTTCCGTTTATGTTTTTACTCCCTTTTTTTTCCTTTTTCCTTCATTTTTTTTTCTTTTTGTTTCCCTGACGCTTTTTTCTTTTCATTTTTTCATTTTTTTTCTTTTTCTTTTGTGTCTTTTTTTCGTTTGATGTCTTTTTTATTCCTTTTTTCCTTTTTTCTTTCTTTTTTTTTCATTATTTTTTCTTTTCCTTTTCACTTTTTCCTCTTTTTATTCTTGCTTTTTACTTTTTCTTTTTACTGTTTCTTTTTTCTTTTTTATTCAATTTTTATTTATTTTTTCTCTGTTGTGCCATTATCTTTTCTTTTTCTTTTTTTAAACTTTTTTATTCTTTTTTCTTTCCTTTTTTCTCCATTTTTTTTCTTTATTTTTCTTTATATTTTTTCTTCTTTTTGGACGATCAGAAATCATCATATTTGTCAAAGTTTTTTTTTAAATATATATTTTAGTACTACAATGCAAAAAACTCTCGAGATGTTTATTTTTTCATTTATCTTTTTTTGTTTAGTTTTCATATTGAAAAATATTTCATTTTTAGTTGATTAAAAATATAATCAATGATAAATATGCATATTCTGTGAATAAATAAACAAATAAATGAATAAAATGCGTTTGGACCGAATCCAATGTTTCGGATAGTGTAAAGATAGAAGACAAGTTTATTACTCGTTAAATTATCGATTTTATATAAATTCTCCCAAAGCCATCAAAATGATGGCAATGTTGTTTACTGTTTGTTAATACTGACAGACATTCCGTGAGTAGCGGTAATGTCATATAATAAATGATCACTATATACTAGTATATCCCTGCTGCTAAAATCCGTGATACTATTGAATACTGCTTTTTATTACTTAAGAATATATTGTATAGCACTATATTTCTATATAATTAATGATAAGTAACTTGTCAATGGGAAGTAAAATGGGGACAATATTAATTCCTATTTTTTATTACTTAAGAATATTGTATGTAATAGTGAAGACATAAAATTCATAATATTCATTCAAAGTTATTCATGCTGTTGAAAATGGAAACAATATTAATTACTCTGCCTTATAACTTAGGAATATATTGTATGCAACTGGGTTTATACAAAAGAAATAACTTTTATTTACTAATATAGCCAGGCTGCTAAAAATGGTGGCCATTTTGGTTAGATTCATATTATTTAATGTATTATATATAACTGCAATTCAAATCCCAGTGAAAGCCATTGCATTCACTTTCAGCTGTCTCGAGCAGATGAGGCTCGTTAACCCGGGAGAGTAACTTATCTAGGTGAAGGGTAACACTGATTACAAAAGCACAGGGATGAGCACATAAAAAATGGCTTTGTGCCGAACTTGGGTTGGTGCTGGACCAAGTAAATATCATATTGCTTACGCACTACAATTTTTTCTCCTAGGACGCGTTCGTTGTCTGAAAGATCTGCCCTTCATACGTAAAACCAAGTTAGGTACTGGAGCAGGGGTCGGCAACTTTTTGCTAATTGTGTGCCGACTTAAGGTCGTGATCAAATTATTCAGTCTGCCTGGCGTGTAGGCAGAATAATTAGTAAAAATAAGTTCCGAAATGTTTCCAAGCTAAATTTAGTTATATTAATTAAGTCGTTGTTTCAATCTTAATCCACAAATTGGGTGCTGAAATTTTGGCTACCTTTGATTCCAAATCTGACCAATTAAATTTAGGTTTATATTTACTGCAACAAACTGTGGCCCACGGGTCACATCTGGCCCGCTACATAATTTCATCCTGTCCGCCAAACAAATCAAATTTGTCTGATCATCATTTGAAATCGATTCTTACAATTGACTCATCTAATCTGGAATCTGATGTTAATAAAATTTTGAAGTTAAAACGACCGTATAATTCTTCCCACTAATATGGTTGCATAAAACTAAAGGCAGGAGTGGAGTGGGTATGAAACAAAGTAGTTTTTAAAGAAAAAACTTATTTTATGTGAAAGAAGGATAGATATATAGATAGATAGATAGATAGATTGATAGAAGAAGAGGAGAGAGAGAGAGATATGAATGAATGAATAAATAGATAGACCTACAGAAAGGCAATGGGTCAGACAGACAGACAGACAGACATAGATAGATAGATAGATAGATAGATAGATAGAAGAGGGAGTTATGGATGAATAGATAAATTAATAAATAGATATACAGAGAGACAAACACAGACAGACAGGCAGATAGATAGATAGATAGATAAACACAGATAGATAGTTAGCTTGATTGATAGATAAATAGATATATAGATAAACAGATGGAGAGATAGCGAGATAAACAGATAGATAGATACATAGACAGGCAGAGAGGCAGACAGATAGACAGACAGACAGATAGATAGATAGATAGATAGATAGATAGATAGATAGATAGATAGATAGATAAAAATAGACATAGGCAGAGAAGTAGAGAGACAAACTAATTAACAGACAGACTGACAGACAGACTGATAGAAACGGGCAAATACAGAGGCATACAAACAATACTCAAGCTAGAGTTTGGTTGTTATGAAAATTCAACATATACATAATACAAGCACGACAAAATAGCAAGAAGTGAATTTAGACAGATTTCGTTTTAAGGATTGTAAAAGGAAGAAGCATTGCGAGGCCGAAACACGTTGAATAGTAATTGTTCATCTTAAGCTGTCTCTTTCAATACTTTAGATAGGTATTAATAAACAATGAATATATTTAGACGAACACTAGTTAGGGCAAGTAGACGTACATATGCACAAACACATATTCTATTCAGGACCTCACACACACACACACACATATATTATTATTATTATTATTATTATTATTTTTATATATAAAATATATATGTGTAGGCAAGAAGCAGTTAATAAACGTGTACAGAAACGCATGCGCATAGCGTCAAGAAGCAATTTATCGCAGTCATGTAGCAACCAAGAAAGGAGGTCAGATTCGCACATGCGCAAACGTGAGTTGAGAGATTGGAATCGAGCCTTATATGGTCATGGAGGATATTAAGTTGCAGACAAAAATACATTGGGAAGAACGCCAGGCAATTATTTGAAATAAATAAATAAATGATAAATAAGATTGTTCTTCTTCCATATAAGGACATTTGAGCTGGCTCTCTCTACAATCCACGAATACATCTATCCATAACATGTAAATCTGATACACACAGCCTAACTAAAAAAAAAAAAGAAAGAAAAATAGCTTGACACAAATGGTATTATTATTCTACTTCACCATAAATACTCTTAATGGTGTCTTGTGTCAAGAAAGAACAAACAGACCAAGTTGTTATATTGAATTTATTTCTTTAAGTTTTTCTTTCCCCAGGGAAAGAAAAGTAATTAATTTTGACAGCAACAAAATAAAACAAAATAAATTAAAAAAAATAGTTAAAAATAACGATCAATAATGATTATAGGAGAGGAAGAGGAAGAGGGAGAGACTGGGAGACATAGAGAAAGAGAGAGGGGGAACATTAAGAGAGAGAGAGAGACAGAGGGGGGGTTAGTGTAGAGAACTGAAATAAAACCCTTAAATACCAGGCAAAATATACATAAAAAATAATTTGATAGGTTTGACATGGGTTAGGGAGAAAAAGAAAAAAAAGTAATTAGATAGTGAGTGTGATGAGAGAGAGAGAGAGAGAGGGGGGAATAGAGAGAGTGACAGGGGAGGTGTGGGTGAGGGAAAGATAAGTAAATAAGATTAAAAAAGGTCACGATGTAAAGATGTAGAGGTGTGGGGGGGGAATAGAACGGAAGAGGTTAAAAAAACATAAAAATAACTTAATAATAAATCTAAAAAAAACAAAAATTACAAAAAAAAACCATAAAAAATTTGAGAGGGTAAAGGTAAGGTGAAGGGGAGGTAACGTAAATAATTCAATGGGTGGATAAGCAGGGGGGGGAAAGGAAGGAGGGGGGTTATTGGTGGTGTGGAAAGGGAGGAGAGAAGAGGAAGGAGGAGTCAGCAGCAGCAGGCAGCAATCACGTGGCATCCATGAGTAGAACGCGTGATGGAAATTTCCACTGTAACTTTAACTAATGATTGCTATTTCCCACAAACATAAAAATGGCCGATAGTCTACACTCACGTCTTGGGCGGACACACAGACAAAAGATTATAAAGAATAGACGAATAACGACGAATGAATGACGCACGCATAACAACATTCTTTCATTTGTGACTCATACGAACATAGTCTAGATTCTTCCCTGGCGCTATTTATTCCTTTGTTGTTTTAGCTAGAATTGTGTGGAAATGTCAGTGGGGGAAAAAAAAGAATTATTTCTCACAACCTTTATTGAATACTCTCTTGGCTAAAACATAATCAGCAAAATTCTAAGGTCTTCTCAAGGGCATTTTCCATTCATAAAAAAAAAAGAAAGTTGTCTGTACATCAAATTTTTCGGACTGTTGTCCTCCAGTGGCATAGCTAGAGTAAATGTAACTCAGGGCGGTCCGCTCAAATGTCACCACACTGACTCCCACATCACCGTTTGCTTTGATTCACACCCTACGCTGAATGGATTCAATTTTTCGAACTGCTCCTGTCCAGAATGTCACTCAGGGCAGCAGAGCGCTCAAATGTTACACGTCGCCCTATGCTGAATGGTTTGGTTCACCCTATGCTGAATGGTTTGGTTCACCCTATGCTGAATGGACCAAACACTTCTAAAATGCATCAGGAAAACCTATAAGACCCCATTAATAAATTGGTGGGACAACACACCCTATCATACGCTTGACGTGTTCTTTGATTGCTGGAGGTGTGGGGTAACTCAGGAGAGCTACTGGTTACCACATGTCAAATAAAAAAAAAACTAGACAAAGCCATATAAAACATTTTTGTTGGGATCACATTGTGTGACCCCTCCTTTGCTGTCACTCGGAGCGGACCATCCCGCTTAGCCGCGTCACTGCTATTGTCATCTTTATTGTTGCTATTTAAGCTAGAGATTTTGTTAGAATTGCCGTGGAAGGAAAAAGAATTGTTTCTCGCAAACTTTCTGTGCTAGTTAGCTGATATTTTTTTTGTGATTTTCGATTCTTATCAGGGGTATTCCGAAACAACGCCTATCTAAGAACACTCCCATACACATAAAGTACAACCGTGTCAATATTCAAGAAAATTGGCCATAGGGACACGGACACACACACACGGACACACACACACACACACAGATGCACACAGAGACAAAGTTACATTTATACAGAAGTTTAGATAAAAGAAGAGTATCTTGTGTTATTCAGAATTATCATACTATTAAACAGATACCAGGTTTCCATGACTTAACTCGATATTCCAGTCCACTTGTATTAAAAAAATACTTTAATTAGTTACTTGGGAAAATGTAATATACAAGTTCGAATCCTAGTTGCTCAATCGCGGCCTAATACCATTAGAAAGGGTATGTAGCCCCCTAAAAAAATCTTCCCCCTTAAATAAATATTCAAATGATCAAACCTCATCTCAATGATTCCAAAGTAATGATACCAATAATAAAGATGAGGATTATAGTCCGCCTAATAAATATACAAATGATTAAGCCTCATCTCGAGGACTCCAAAGTGGAGATATCAATAATAAAGATAAGGACAATAGTCTGCATAATAAATATACGCATGATCAAAACTCATCTCAAGAATTCTGAAATTAAATTTCAGCAAATACACCGATCAGGACTCGAGTCTGCCTAATAAATATACAAATAATCAAGTCTCGTCTCGAGGATTCCAAGGTGAAGATAATAGTAATATAGATGAGGGTTATAGTCGGCGTAATAAATACACAAATGATTTTTCTTTGTAGACTACTTTTAGCTCTGAACACCGAACGTTTTCTGACAAAATTGTAAAACGATCTTGAATCTGTTTATGAAGCCACCAGCCTGTCTTGTTCCCCACTCTAACTATTAAGGATACCGTTGTTCGCCAAACTAGCTATCGCAGAAGTTGACTTGGCCCTGTGGATATGCCTATCCACTTCGTACTTCGGAATCGTAGTACTTGAGTTAGAATCCCAGTTGAGTTCATATTCGAACTAATATCAAATCCCCACATTCCCTCCAGCTATGGGTTAGATAGTGTACACTGTATTATTAAAAAAACTAAGTATGGACAAAAACTAACGTTTATCAAAAATGATTTTTCTCGGCATTCAATGACCTAATTGTGTAAGAGTTGATATGCCGTAAGACACAAACAAACAAACAAACAAACAAACAAACAAACTAGCTATCAAAGATCTACTTGATCTTCACTCTGTCTATAAAAAAAACATCTTTTTGTCCCATTACCTACGTATCAAACGACCGTTTGTTCCTAGACACACTTATTAAAAACTCTTTTGTTCTAAAATGGAAATAGTATTAGATATAAACACACACACACGCACACACACGCACACACATACTCTCACACACACCTAAACACACACGAACACACACACACGAACACACACACAAG
>JAYKTE010188310.1:0-12568 GCA_036873565.1 Xipholeptos notoides | reverse complement strand
CTAATGAATTATGTTTAATGTAAATGTTTAGAAAAAGATTCAAAGTGAAAGTATTTTATAACTAACTCAGTTTAAACAAAAAAACTTTACTTTAGAGGGAAAATAAAAAAGTAAAATGGAAATTAAATACTTCTAAATTCACATGAAAAATAAATAAATGGTGCATTCATTTTTAAAAAATCAAAAACTGAAAACAATAAAAACCACATATGAAATCTAAAAAAAAACGACCACTGAAGAAGGCAAATGATTGCTGAAACCACTATGGAGTCTACCAAGATGAGAAGCTACATACACTATACAGACTAAGAATTGAGAATCCTGGTATGGCAGCAAGAAAGAACTGAGATTAAGGAAAAATATTTAAAGCTACACACTTACGCAAATACAGGTCCCAGAATTACGAGCCTTAATATAACAGCAGGAAAGAACCCTGATAAAGATTTTGATAAATATTTCAAATACTTAGTTATTGAATTTTTAGACTGTTATATGTATCTTTATTATTGTTAACTCCACTTAAGATGAGGCTTGGTGATTAATATATCAAATTTCTAGACTATCATTACCTTTATTATTGCTATTTTCATCGACCAAAACATTGTGAAGATATCAATGATAATGATGAGCATAACAGTCTAAAAATTTGAATTGGAAATTCTTCAGTTTTCAAATTTTAGTGTTATTTCAAACATCCAAAGAACATTTTGTTTTTTTATGTGAACACAGGTGACAACGGATAATTTTTTGATTTTCAAAGAAACTGAAACTAATAGAATTATTACATCTGTTGTTGAGCAATCTACTTAGTAAACATACTTCGACTTCTGAGCCAAAATAGACATGAATATATATATATATATATATATATATATATATATATATACAAATGCTCTATTACTGATATCGAGCACTCTATCTATAAATAAGAGCAGGGTCAAACCCAAAATGAATTGATTAGGTAGTCTGCTTATCTGTGACAGATTTTTGTTCCCTATGCATGCCCACATTTTAAATCCATGCTATTCAAACATCCTATGGGCATAGATTGATAATTAAACCAGGTCAAGGCATTATTTTTGTGCTTCAAGGTCACTTTTTGGCACCCCCATGGACAATCCAATTTTTTGCACTTTTCTACCAAAAACCACCTTTGATCATAGCAAAAATTCTTACACTGATGTAAAAAAAAATGATGGTTACTATGAATAGCTGATTCTGGAGATGCACTGCATGGTTTGGAAGTTATGGTTGAATATTGGCTTCCTTCAGTTGAAGTATTTTTATTGCTTTTGCACACTTACAAATCTGTTTACCTTCTAACAATTTACATGTTAATAGATATTTTTTCAGTTCAAATTTTAAGTGCTCAACTATAAAAATTGTTTGAAAAATGCAGCTGCTGTGTTGAAAATGGCTTTTTTCTCATTTCTGGCCATATCTAAAAATTTCTGAGGTGCAAGTGCAACACTGGGCTATGCTAAATGGATAGTGAGTGGGGTGATGGGTGTATTGAGTTTTCAGAAATGTCAAAAAGAGGTGTGTCAAATAGAAGAAATTAAAAATTCTTGAAAAGAACCACAAAACGGCCATGTTGGTTCCAGTCATTACATCAAAACCTCTTTTTGAGTTTGTTAAAATTGTTTCTTATATATAGACAGCTTGTTTTGAAATTTTGATTAGAGCTTGGGTACAAAAGTTTTTTCTTCTTTGGTAATAATGCAGCTTTTCATGATGACAGTGGACAGTGAACTTACAGTCAGTATGGGACTGCAGGGATGTTCCTTGGAGACAAGAAGACATAATGGATTGCAAATTGGTCCATTTTTGTTGAAATATTCATTTTACAATTTGATCTTAACATTTAAAAGAAAATCACAAAAATATCATTTAGTTAACATGGGAGAAATCTTCTTTTTTTTTCGCAACCAAACAAGCCAGAAAAAAGACAAGTTGAATAAAATTGGTATTTCTAGAAAACTCTCTTCCTTAATTTTTTTCAGTAACTAATTATTTTTAATCAAAGCTATAATAAATTAAGTCTAGAATGGTAGAAAGGTGGCAACACTACCGGTGACAGAGCAACATTTGTTCCTTAATTTAACATTATGCCATGCCTGGATATCAACTTGAAATAGTAACAAAAACAAACATCTAAATATTGAAAGATAAGGATTTAAGAATCAAAGAGGATCATTCATTACTTGATGATTTGTATGTTTTCAATTCAATTCTTATGCACTCTAATATCATAGACGAGACCTCCGAAATCTGACTATTCAGACCCAACAAAATTTAGGGTTAGGCCCCTTAGGCTAAACCCTAACCTGGTTTGAGAGAAAAAATTTAACCATTTCTAACTGAAGCGTTGCCACTATTCTAGACTTTAAATATATTTTTGAAGATTTTGAGCAGTTATGAATATATTTTGTGACGATAAAAAATTGTGTTGTTTTTTGTATGTATGTGGGCAAATTCATGAACAGAAAAAACATTCTTTTGATTTGTCTTCCAAGAAGAAAATCTGTGTATTATTATCATTTTTTTTCTACAATGCCCCCCCCCAAAAAAAAAAAAACAGGAAATCTGCGTTAAAGGGTAGGACTAGGCACAAATGAAGAAGGCAATGATTTAGGCAAAAAAAATTTAATCGATAAATTATAAAAAATAGAACACCCGTATAGAGTTCATTTTTCACTTATTAATCGGTAAAGATTTCATATTGATTAGATAATTACCTGATTTTTGGTAAATTTTAAGAGAGAGTGGACTCCCTCCCTGGCTCCATTAGAAAATTATAACATTAAAGTACTTTTACCGGTCACTAAGCATACTGTTTTACGACACTTAACTACGTTACGAAGTTACAACGGTAAACTAGAAGATTACTTGATTGTATTTATTTTATTGTAATTCAATTCAATTGAAGATTTCCTCTTACAATTTGACAATAACATCATTCATTCAAAGAAGAAACAAAACAAAACATAAATAACATCATATATATTATATATATGTATATATGTATATATATAAATTTAAAGAAAAACCGATATACATACATTAATCAGGTCACAATTATTGTTTGTTATGTTTTCTGAATTTGGTTGAAAAAAGATGGAATTAAAGGATTTATTTTTTCCAAAGATTTCTTCATTTCCGACAAGAAACTCGGAATGTCATCCCGCAGAAAATAAAAGTTAAAAATAAATAAAGCAACATCAATTTATTGAAAACAATTCTTGAAAATTTCCGGGGTAATTTCATTCATCAAATAAAAGAAAATGCTTTTTCATTTAATAAATAATTCGAAAATTTATAAAACCTTTTGTTTTGTTTTTAGCACTTTTTATGTGATTTTATTTTTCGAAATCGACTTTTTTTGTTTTCCTGCATTTCCTTTTTCTCTCTTCCAATATGTGATATTATTTTTACCAAAGAATGGCATTTGATCTACGAGGAAAAAGAAGACAAATAAAAAATCATTTGAATTTATTATGGCATAAAATACATAATTTTATTTACTGTAATAAAAAGCTAAATCAAATAAGATATTTAAGTTAAATCAATGGATAAGTTTAAATTCCAAAATGTTATGACTCCCTTATTTTGGAATTAAAACAAATTGTTTCGTTCGGTTTCGAAAAATTATGGGTGAAAGTTAAATGGGGGAAACAAAGAAAATAGCCCAATCACCTGATATCCTTTTTTACTTGTTGTTTTAAAACACTTAATAAAAAATAAATAAATAAAACTATGTTTGTTGTTTTGTTCAACGCAAAGTTTTATTGTCTTTAACCCTTTTTGGACCCTGACGTAAAGAAAGCAGTAACTAGCGAAAAAGACGATACGTAGCCAAAATTACCAATTAGCTAATCCGAACCATTCTATTACAGGATCACGGGAGGCCGATATATCGGCCGTGTTGCCTTTTTCGCTACGTTACCAAGGTCGATATATCAGCCTTTTAGACTCCACAGATTTAAGAAAAAACGGTAACGGTATTGCAATTGCATACAGATGATCAGAAAATGTGAAAAAAAATCATTGAGTTCTCTCGCCGGTCACAATAATTAGTGAGTGCTTTATTTGCTCTTCTCTTACTCTTGCCCCCTTCCTTGTTGTGTTATTTCCTTCATTTTTCTTTCCGAATGAAATGAAAAATTTTCAAAAACCTTTTTAAAAATTCATTATTACTTCAACGAAAAATAAATAAGAGCCACTCGTACATGATCCAATGAAAAAAAGTAAAATATTGTATTTTGTTATTATTGGGAAACGAAACGAAACTTTAAATTTCTCTTCGTTAAAATGAAAAGTTTTAGGGGATATGAAAAAATAATTTTTCAAATACATTTTATAAATATATATACATTCTTTGAGGGACTTTTAATTATTAATGGTGAAACAAAAAATAAATATTGAAAAAAAATTAAAAATTTACTTCTTCTTACACAAATTTCCATCGTCGACTATTATACGGGAACGTCGGAGAGTAAGGAATTATCTCCCCTTATGTTTTTTGTTTCATTCCCTATTGACCAACAAACAATAATAAATCGGTTTTCTTTTTGATTAAGAATTTGATTTAAGAATTTGAAAATTGATTTCAATTTGAATTTTTAATGATTTTTATCGAAGTGTTTTCCGTTAAAAAACTTGAAGAGAATTTGAAATAAAGGTAAGTTTAAAAAAAAGGAAAATCTTTTTTAAGGGAGGAGTTTAGCTTGTTTTTTTTTTTAGTAGAATCTTTTTTTTTTTTTTCTTTCTTTTCTAATAAATAGTTAATATTCTGTTCTTTTAAAATGATTAGATTTTATAATGAAATAAAATAGGTTTTAAAAAATATTTTTAATTTAAAGTAAAATTAATTTAAGTTTATTTAATTGATTTTTTTTTTAATTTGAAAAGCGAACTGATTTATATTGTGATTATTCTCTGTTTGAAATTACGGATGCGCGTTTTGGATAAAATATTGATTAATTTTCCTCTTCTTTTTTAAGTATTTATATAGATCAGAAATCACAGCTATTCATTTATTCACATACATATATGTGTGTATAAAGCAAGGAAGTCTTACTTGTGAAAACACGTTTGTTATAATTTAACCATTTTTGCAAAATAAACTTTCATTTCTCCCTCTGACTGCTCTCCTCCATTTGAGAACAAACAAAAACACTTAAAAATGTTTTTTACGATTCCTAAAAATATCATTAGGAAACTGTTTCATTCAAAATAATGTTTTTTTGGTGAGTTTTTTTTTTTGACCATCAATTCAAATTTCTTTGCATTAATTTACTGTTTAAATAAATAAAAATATTGATCGTCAGTTAGTTTTGAAAAGAAAAGAGAAAAAAAAATTTGTTTTTTCAATTTAATTTCAAGATTTTAAAACGGTTTTTATTTTGTTTTTGACATAAATATCAATTTTAGTTTAAAACGGGGAAAAGGAAGTATAACTAATTATTTGAATTTTTTCTGTGGATATTTTTGTTTTTCAATTCATAAAAGAAAATCCGTTTAAAAAAAATCCAATCTTCAAAAAGTTTTGGAGTTTTTTTTTTTAATTTATTTCAATATTCTTTGTGAGAAAATAGAATTTTTAACAAATAAAAATAAATTCTGTAAAAAGTAGAGCTGAGGATATTTTTTTATTACTTTTATCTTAATTTTCTAGGGATTCCTTGCTGGTTGAAAAGAAAATAAGAAAAAATCACCTATGGAATATTTTATGAAAATTTTAATAAATTTATCAGATAAATATCTTATTGCAGAGAAACTAAAAGCACCAAATTTTGAGTTTGCAATGAAAGTACAATTTTCAAATTTTCAAAAATATAAAAAAGAATTGAATAAAATTGACTGATGATCCATTTTTGAAATAATTTTAAACCTCTTAAAAAACATTTTTATTTAACTCATTAAAAAAAAGTGCTACTAAAAAGTTAACTAAAACTCTCTTTCCTCTTCCTGCCCTGATCTTTGAAAAAACAATTTTAAACTAAAAAATTATTCAAAAGCTTTTTGTTTTTATAAATTGGCACAATAACGCAAAAATGAAAAAGTTAATTAACTGGAAAAATTCAGTATCACATGATTTTTTTGCCACAATCATGAATTAGGTGGGAAGTAACTCCATCAATCCCACCTTTTGTTTTATCTGTTGCACATGTTTTTAATATCCTTACCCAGGCTCCTAATTACATAAAATATTTCTAGAACTTTAGAACAAATCCATTTTAAATGCAATATTCTGAATTGAGATGAACTTTAATGGGTTAAAAATGGTATTTCAACTCAAATACAACTCCAAACAAATTCAAGCTCCCAACTACAACGGCCAAGAGAATTTAACCAATCAATGAGTGAACCAAAACCACAACAAATACTATGAACGGTGGGTGTTGGCTATCTTCTTTAGTCTAGTAAGCGTTGGGGTGTCTTTTGAGCCTAGAAAGCATACATGTATCTTTTTTAGTCTAGAAAGCATGGAGGTATCTTTTTAAGTACTGAAAGTATGGGGTATCTTTTTGAAGTCTAGGAACTATGGGGGTGTTATCTTTTTGAGTCAAGAAAGCTCAGGGTATCTTTTTTAGTCTAGAAAGCTCTAGGAATTATCTTTTTGCAACTAGAAAGCATTGGGTATCTTTTTTAGTCTAAAAATTGTAGGTGTTTTTTTTTTGTGTGGTATCTTATTCATTTTAGGAAGCATGGCATGTTTTTTTGTGTTTTGAAAATGTGAGGGTATCTTTTTGAGTCTACAAGGCATGTGGGTTTCTTTTTGTGTCTAGAAAGCATGGAGTATGTTTTATAAACCAATTATAAAACAAATTGGAATCAAGCAAAAGTTTATAATTTATTTTTCCTAAATCTTAGTTTTTTTTAATTCCTTAACTTCTTATTTGGTCCTGCATTCAAACATAAAATGATGATGATGAGCAGGAAAATGAAAGATTATGTTTATAATAATGATAATGCTAGACAATGAAGACAAGACTTTGCTGCTTCATTAAAAAAAGTATAATTCTATCAATAAATAGGCGCTTGTAACAATAGGATAGGTAATTAAACTGTTGTTTTTTTTTTTTATTCAATTATCAGTTTATATTTGGGGATTTATGCTTCTAGAAAAGATTTAAAAAGTATGAACTGACTCCAAAATCCAGAAATAGAATTAGCTTATTCTAAAACTTCTTGACCGCAAAGGATTACTTAATAAAAAATGCTTTGGCTTCAAAAATTGTTGCTTAGAAAATATTCAAAGATGAAATATTCATGTCATGGCAACCCTAACCCACAAGAGTTGATATGCAATCAAACAAAAAATTTAACTTGTAAAAGTATTTCATCATTTGAGTAAGAATTCTAATTTTGGGTCAAGTCCATATAGGACAATGGATAACCACTTGGACTTTGGGATTGTAATACACAAGTTTAAATTCCAGTCATTCCATTATACTCATATTTGGACTTATACCCTTGGGAAAGCTATGAATCCGTATATTCCCGCCAGCTATGAATTAAATAGTGCATGTGATGTTATTCAAAACTGTGTTGATGAAAGAAACACATTTGTCTAACATGATTGTTTGTGGCATTAAATGAGCAAAAAATGATATGCCATAAAACAAACAAATTTTGTTTTCATTAGATGACATTCTTAGTTTCAATATTGGAAATAACTCTTTATTCTTTTATTATTGATTTTCATAAAATATTTTCTGTCTTATTCTATATCTATTCTTTTTAAATTCAGATTTTTTAATAAAAAGATTTGAAAAATAGATTCAACATTCACAGAGTGAAAGGAAGATAGTTTAGTATTTTATGTAACTCAATCTTTCTATTGTGTTTAATTTTTAAATCACATTTAAAAATCGCTGTATATTTTAATATATATTTTTCCAATCAAAAGTTTAAAATTTTATGAATTGAAAATGTCCAAGTAAATAGCTTATTTTAGATGGCAGATGCTCTTTTCGAAAAATGTTGTTGCTATTTTTTAAATCCATTTTAAAAAAGAATCTAATAATCACTCTTTTGCATTTTATAGAATTGTTTTTAATTCCTTATTTCTTCTTCTCTCTCACACACTATATATATATATACTTATATTTCAGGTATCATGTAAAGAAGAAAGGTTTTGTGTTGATGCAATGAAATTCTTTGAAATCAGGAACAAATCATCAAACGCTTGAAAAATGATTTATCAAAAACTCAGATATCATCATTTTAAATTTCAAATTCAACATGATCTTTTGTTTTATCTAAAAAATTAAAGTTCCTGAATTAATCTTTTCCAAAACGTCATTCCAGAAAAGCTGAAAAAAATTCTAATAAAAGAAATGAATGAAACTGTGGACAGTCCAGCTTTTTGCAATGCAACAAATTTCTCAGAAAACAAGGCAAAACTTGAGAAAGAAAAAAGTCCGCCTTGTAAAATTAATAATTGTTCCTTTCCAGATGACTTGAAATTAAATCATCATCACACACGAAAGAATAATCCTAAAAAACTTTATAACTGCCACATTTGTGGAGCCACTTTTGCTCGTAACTCTAATCTTTATGTTCATGCACGAACTCACACGGGAGAAAAACCTTATTCTTGTACGATTTGTGGAGCAACCTTTGCCGATAAATCTAACTTTAATTCTCATATTCAAAGGCATACTGGAGAAAAGCCATTCAACTGTGGCATATGTGATGCCGGATTTTCCAGCAATTCTGATCTTAAATGCCATGTTCGAACACACACTGGAGAAAAACCCTTCATTTGTGAAGTTTGTGGTGTTGGATTTTCTCGTATTTCCAACATGAAAGTTCATAAACAAACTCACACTGGAGAAAAACCATTCAAGTGTGAAATTTGTGGATCTAAATTCATACGTAATTCTGATCTTAAATCTCATATAAGAACCCATACAGGAGAGAAACCTTTTACTTGCGAATTATGTTCAACTACATTTGCATATAGCTCTAATCTGAAAGCCCATTTACGAACACATACAGGTGAAAAACCATTTATCTGTAAAATATGTGGGGCTGCATTTACACAAATTTCAGGTCTTACACATCATATAAGAACTCATACTGGGGAGAAACCATTTCCTTGTGAAATATGTGGATCTGCATTTACTCGAAGTTCTGACTTAACAATACATATGAGAATACACACAGGAGAAAAACCATATAGTTGTGACATTTGTGGCTCAGCATTTATTTGCAATTCCAAACTGAAATGTCACTTACGTATACACACTGGAGAGAAACCTTATAATTGCAATGTATGTGGCTCTGTATTTGGCCATAGCTCTGCTCTAAAGAGGCATTTGAAAAAACACACAAGAGAAAAATCCTATTTTTGCCAAATTTGTACCTCTTCTTTTATCTCTAATAATGATCTCAAACAGCATACAAAAACACATTTTAGCGAGAAGCCTTTAACCGAACAAGCAAAAAGTCAATCTGGAACATAAAAAAAATAATGAAATATGTCATTAACTAATGATTTATGATAACCAAAAGAAGTTCATAGTTCGGATTTGACTCAAATTAGATTTCTTTTCTGACACACTTGCCTAGTTGAAACATTTATTCTGTTCAGGTGGATTGACTTACAAACTAATATGATTTGAAATAATTAAAATATCAGAGTAAATACAAAAACACCTGTATTAAACTGATAGCCATATTTGTGATACACAAATATTAGGGAGTTTCTGGTGTAGTGTTTCACCTCACCATTACTTTAAGTCACCTAGCACTTTCTACCACTGGACTTCAGCTTCATTCAATCAAATTATTGCAGCAATTATCTACCTATTTATTAAAACTCATCTTTGCAACACTAAGTCACAGGCTTGAAATTCCACTTTTAGACATAAAAATCTTATCAATTAGGACAATTATTTATTGTGTATATTTTTATATATCTATATTTGATCTGTAATGCGTAATTAGAAAAGAATTACTATAATATACTATAATCTGATCTTTGATGGTCTTGATCACAACACAGTAAAACCTTATTGCCAAGTATGGCTACAATAAAAAAAAAAGATTTTGTGGTAAATGTTCTGATAAGTGATTATTGTCACCTTGAAAATAAGGAAAGACATTAAAAGACTATTAGAAATCATTTACCTCTAAATATTTTGGTCTTTTTTCTTCTTTCCTACTTTCTTTTATTATCAGTTTAATAGCATTTCATATTAGGAATTGATTTTTTAGCCGAAAGAAATTTTATCAAATTAATTTTTGAATCCTGTCATTCTCTTGTTCTTCTAATCATTATTATTATTATCATGAAATATATTCACTGGCAAAACTAAAAAAAAATTTCTTTGTTTGTTTTGGCCATTATTGAAATCTGTGGATGTTCATTACTTGCAACTATTACATAGGATTCTTGTATTTCATGTTGATTAAATGTGTTTTTTTTTTTAATCAAGAGATTAAATTCATCATGTTTATCTGTGATGTTTTGAATTTTTAGTTAGAATTATATATTGCATAGACCCACACATTACGTATATAGGTTTGTATTCATGTTTATGCATATAAGGTATAACAGGTTGTCTACAGCAAGTTGTGTGCTTACAGCTAGCAGTCAACCAATAAATCTTGAAAAAGTTACAATGATATATGGTGACTGCCACTTCTTTACAGAAGAAGGCCCACCCTCATGACATGTCCAAATACAAATGAGTTTGCCTATGTTCCCACATACCCCCACCCATTTTGCATAGTTTGTAGCATACTCTACAGGTTAGACCCCCTGGCGTACAGCTCAACCTTGATTCCTCTCCCTTCTTTCATCCACCAGATTGCTGCTCTGCGGCTTATGAGACCTGCAATGCATAGGCAAACTCTATTGCAGATTCCGCACAAGTATCTAGTGTTGAAACCAAACTCTGCTTAAACATCCCGTTCACATAGGGCTCACCCGAGAGTGGAATGCTCAATACACCTTTCCTCATGGTTCTGGCATCCAGCATAGACATGCTGCCTCTATGATTTCTGGTCCTTCGCTATTGACACCCAATTCCCTACCTCTATGTCTAGGGGTGTCAGTTTGCCTTTGAGGATATCCTTGTATTATTTCCTTGTTTTTGTCTCTTGGGTGCTTTCCCCATTCAACCACCCTATAGAACAAAAGCTTAGGTATTCTAGTATCTTCCATTCTTACTAGGTGTCCTGCTCAGCCCACCTGATTGTGAATGATGCACACTTCTATGCTTTCCTTCTCAAGTACCTCATCATCAGAAGTGAGATGTTTTCTCTTAACATTATGTATATATATTAATAAAAAAAAAATTTAAGCAGATGCTTAAATGTTTCAGTTAATAAAAACCATCATCAGGGCTTAAAATTAAGTAAAAATTAAATGTATGAAGCAAAAATTGTCAGAGTGAATATTCCTTAAGATAATAAAGAAAAGATAAAGATATTAAAAAAGTGTTTCTTAAAAATTTTAAGCTACTTGTTGTAAAATGACACTAAACACAAACTTGCTGTAATTGCTACTACATCTATGTATTATCTTATACCATTATTTTTTTTATTTAATTTTCATTCTAACATATCTTAAGTTAATACTTAGATGTAGTAACTGATCTAGCATATTTGTATAGTGTTTGATATTAGTGAGTGTGTGTAGTAGACAAGCGTATGTATATTTGTTTTTCAAATATATTTATTTCATAAAAACCCACTAGAAAAAAACAAACAATTATTATCAAAATTTCTTATGAAAATATAAGCTTAACTATTATTTTTCTGATGAAAAAACAAACAACTTCATCAAAAAATAAACTTTTTAGCATTAAATGACTACAAGGTTTATATACCATTAAACAGATGAAAATAATCAATCCATCAAATACACTCTATTCATAATTTTTCCCCAGACCTTTTTTTTTCTTTTCGTACACAAAATGAATTTAGAATCTGCTTAAACTTTGATGATTCTTTTAAATTCTGTGAATGGATTTTTAGTCTACTGTTTGAGGCCTGACATCAATTCTCTGTTAACACCTGTCACTGTGGAGTTGAGTAGAGATTCCATCTATTCTTCCCCGAATGATCTTCAAAAGATTTCTTACTTGTTGATTCAGTTCTTCTTCTTTCCTTCAAAGTCCATGTAAACTAAATACTTCAATAACCTTAATGTTCTGAATATAACTATAGCAGCTACCTGCCAATTAAAACAAAACCACTTTTTCTATCCATGTTGAGAATTGATTTTATTTGTCATCATAGAAAAAAAACTATTGAGCATAATTGATTAATTTAATCAAGATTTGTATTCTACGTCCTCAACTTCAAAATGAGAAAAATTGAATAAACATTAAATGCTTATTGAATTAAACTATAGTCTTTAGGAATTTCAAATAATTTATTTTCAGGATCAGAGGGGATTGCAAATTGCATTGTTATGATCACTGAACTTATGCATTTAGGAACTGAAAGTTTCAAATCTTGGTCGGACATCGGAATCGTAGTACGCGAGTTCGAATCCCAGTTGTTCCATTTGCGTTCATATTCGTACTAATACTGTTGGGAAAGG
>JAYKTE010188199.1:0-12569 GCA_036873565.1 Xipholeptos notoides | reverse complement strand
TTACGAGTTTTGTACATTTTATTCGCTGTTTCGTGCTGTGGGGGTATAAAAACTCTTGAAAAAACTACAGACTCCTATCTTAGTTCTAACCACTAGAAATACGAGTCATCAAATAATTTATATTAAACAAAGAAATCAAATGGTAATTTTTCTACTCCTTTAAAAAATTGATTAATATCAATTATCTCTGTCTATCAATGACAATTATTTTGATATTGATAGACTGAGTTAGTGTTTAAGAAAACACGACAAAAATCCAAATGATGTCTTCCACAAAGGCATAAACATCTATAGATATCTGTAAAAGTGAAATTGCGTGTGTATGTGTGTGTGTGTGTGTGTATGTGTCTGTGTACATTTTGCCTAACAAACTCCTCCATCAATTTTTGGTCTACAGACTTGAGATTTAATATTAAGGGTTTTCAGGCATGGGGCCAACTTTTTAATCGGTTTTGGGCTGGAAATTTACCCGGTGAGGGGTCAAGGTTGAAAGATTTGACCTTTGTGCTTCCAATCAAACTACTATGCCAATTTTGGGTCTAAACACTTGAAATTTTAGATATAGGTTAATGGGACCTGGGAAAAACGTTTTAATTGGCTTTGAGCCGAAAAAATAACTGCTAAGGGGTCAAAATTGAAAGATTTGACCATTGCAGTCTCTACTAAACTGCTCTGCCAGTAAACACTTGAAATTTTAGACATAGGTTACTTGGCCCTAGGGAAAACTTTTCAATTTGCTTTCAGCTAGAAAAATATTTAAGGGGTTAAAATTGGGGTCAAAGTTGAAAGATTTGACTTTGCGGTGTCTAACAAACTACTCTGCAAATTTTGGGTTTAAATACTTGAAATTTGACATTCAGTATATTCAGACATAGGGCAAGGTTTTGAATTGTTTTTTGGCCGGAAATTTAGCTGCAAGGAGTTCAAAGCTGAAAGATTTGACCTTTGCAGTCTCTACCAAAATATTCTGCCAATTTTTGGTCTAAACACTTGAAATTTTAAATATATGTTACTTGGACCTGGGGAAATCTTTTTTATTGGCTTTGAGCCGGATAAATATCTGCTACGGGGTCAAATTGTTAAAACAAAAAAAGAAAGTTATTCCCCAGACAGAGTGATAGAATATTTTCAATTTTTTTTCATTGTATAAATTCTATAAATGTTGTTTGGTTGATTTACTGATTAAGCATTTGATGAACTTTCAGGTTTTAATTAATGTAATTGCATCAGGGTGATTTGACTAAAATATTGAGCATTTCAAGAATTCTTTTTCATTTCAAAATGGAAGTTTGTTATATTTTATATAATTCTAAATCACACAATAAAACTATAGAAGAGATCGATTTTTTAAGAAGATAGAGTAAAGAGACCTAATTCTTTTACAAAAAATCTATTAATTAAAACCTATTAATAAAAAAAAAATGAAGTAAACTTACCAAACATTAAAATCACTCAAGGTCTTGGCTCTTGTCGTTTGAATAATTTCACTCTTTTTTCGATCTTTATAAATATCCCAACCAGTGTCATTAAGTTGAAACTCTTTTTTTACCTAAAAATAAGAGAAATTATTGAAAAAAGTCATAAGTATAAAATTTTATTTTCAATAATATCAAATGATGGTAAACATTTGAGAGGATCTTGCTTAGTGACCATGATGATGATAATTGTTATTATAACCATTAAAAATAAAATCATCTGATACAGGGCTCTACGGAAAAATTTACTTTTAGTTGACCTTTGACAACTAAATATTTTCATTTACTGAATATAAAAGTTACTAACCAAACCCATGAAATGTTATTTCACTCTAACGTAATAAATAAACCAATAATTCAAAACTTAGTTACTGTTTAAGAAACTATAATCCATTCCCTTTGAACTAATTTTTCTTCTGCATAAAAATTTGTTGAATTTCCTTAGACTTATTTAAAACAGTCTTGTTTAAAAAATGAAGTCTATTGTTCTATTTCCATTTTCTATTCTATTAAACCTGTCATTGTTTAAATAATTTGACTTTGCTCCGTTAATTAAAAAAAAGAAATGTTGAAAAGACATTTTTTCTCTCAGTATTTGAAAGATTGTCAGTGAAAAAATCAGTTGCCAAAAGATGAGTATTTTATTATTTTTAGTCGCCACTTGGATATATCACTCGCAATGTAAAGCCCTGTGATATAAAAATATCTAATTAAAATCTTAAATTAATCAATTAATAACAGAACATTTCTTTTTTTTAAATTATGCTTTCTATAATAGAAGATAAAATTACTGGAAGTTACAATTCACCAAAATATTGAAAGATTGTGCAAATAAAGAATTTATCAATTTATAGAGTTTATATTGAAACATTTCTGGGCAAAAAGTCCACAGTGACGAGGAACTAGTTTTTTCTAGATTTTTGTTTCTAAAACAATTATCAAAACAAAGAAATATTTCTTTTTTAAATGAAAACAAAAATTACTCAAAAAAGAAAAAAGTTTTGCATTAAGAAAATGTAAACATCAAAACTATGCTATTTCAAAACCATTTTTTTCATTTTTCAAGTAAAAAAAAAAAAATTCCTGAATTGCTGTCAACGAACAATTTTTTCCCCCCATAACATTGTTTTTTTAAATGATTTTATGCAATATTCAGTGCAAGTTAATTATCAAAACAGCCCAGTAAGAAATGTTGATTGGTGATGCATCTGTTTTCAAGTTGCTAAACAAATGACTAGTTATGTGTTGATCATTAATATTTCTGAATATTTGAAACATACAAACATAATTTAAAAAAATTATTTTACAGTAAATTTTTCTTCATCATTTAATTAGAAACTGAAGTTTTGACCATTGTTGTTAGTTATTTGAAGGAAGGCAAGCCAAACAACTTGAGTCGCTAATTTTCTCCATGTGGCTCAGAGTTCACACTGTTTGTTCTAAAATATTGCAGATATGGGTATTCTCTTTTGCTCAGCACATTTATGGTGAATAAACCTAAACGTTTTCTTAACTTAGAGTGAAATGGAATGAAATTTAATTAAATATCACATTTGGCATGGTTTTTAGGAATGGTTAATTCATGAGTAGCAAACTAAATGATACAAAAATTTGGAAAATGAATCTAAACACATATAATTCATATAATTGTGGTAATTTTCATATCAAAATAAAGATTATGCTTAATTTAGTGATGTTTTTAGATTTTTCTTCATTGCATGGCATAAATAAGCAAGGCTGATTAAGAAGGCTTGTAATTTTCTTTAAAAAAAGTAAACATGTACTAATGTACCACGTCAAAATTTTTCCTTCCATGGTAGTGTCAGAAAAAAAAAAAATTGCTAAAACAGAATTTTTTATTCTACAAATAAAGAACAAAAACCACTCGAAAGAGGGAGATTTATTTTTTATTGCTATATATCTTTTTTTTTTATCTAAAAGGAAATTCAAATAAGTGAGATACAGGCTGTTGGAAAAAAACTAAATTTTGCTGTTTTTAAAGATTCCATTCAATTTGGTGACTGCTGCCAGTACCTAATTACAATGAAATTGGCCTGAATTAGTTAAGAAAAAGATCAGTTGTAAAATCTCAATTGAGCTACCTTATCGAGAAAAACATTGATCTTTTCAGAGGCAGAAGAATTGATGCGTTTGGTGCCAAATTCTGGGGACTGAATCCGGACAATCTGAAAGAGAAAGATTTTCAAAAGTTAGAAAAAAACATAGAAAGAAATTGCAGCAAAGTTGGAGGGGGAGGAATAAATAACAGTAAAATTCCAATTTCTCTAAGGAGTCAACTGATAGCTTGTAAATAGAGGCTCATATTAAAAGCATTTTGATCTGGTTTTGATCCTAGTTAGAGGAATTTATATTTATTGGAATTCATTGAGATGAGACTTCATAATTTAGAATTGATTTTATTAGTGGACTGTTGTCCTCATCTTTTTATAAGTGTTATTACACTACGTTTCGGCCAACTTATCCTTTGGCCTTTGTCAGGTGATTCCAGGTGAGCATTGGCAGAAGATAGCGGTTCTAATTCCTAACCAACCAGACCAGATGTTTATTTGGTCAAAACCTGGTGCGATAGACAACTATGGAAGGCAGTGATTTCTGAGGATGCAGTTACAAGTCTCTGAGTTACTATCTGAGGTCACGGTTAACCACCTGATGAAGGCCAGAGTATAAGTTGGCCGAAATGTAGTGTAATAACACCTATAAAATAATGAGGACAACATTCCGCTAATAAAATAAATACTAATTACAGAGGAAATACAAACTATAAATTGTTTTTATGAAGCAGTAGTGAAAGAAGTCAACAGGCAACGGTGATATTTTCATCATGATGATGGAAAATATCACATAACTTAAACGGCTAGAGAGTGATGATAGCAATAGAATTCAAACATTGTGGTTGAACAAGTGTCACTCATTACTTAGCAGTATTTAAACGTAAATAAGTAAGCAAATATGTTACTGATTGTACTGGAAATAATATGTGATATTATATTTTGATGTTTGTTTGTGTTTTACAGCATATCAACCCTTTTCAAGTCATTTTAATGCCAGTAACAATTATTTTTGGTAAAAATTAGTTTTTGTTCACACTTAGGACATTTTCTTAGAAGAGAAGTCTGATATAAAATTACTCCTTGCAAACTCTTTTGTCAAAACTATTGCATTGAAAGTCTTGGGCAGATGAGGAACTCGGAAGAGAAACTTATCTAGGTGAAGGGCAACACTGATTACAAAAGCCCAGGGATGTAATGGGCACATAAAAATGGCCTTGTGCCTAACTTTGGTTCATGCTTGACCAAGTAAATATGCACTTATTGCAAATTCTCTAATATAAAAATTTAGATTTTTTCTACCTTGCCCTTTTTCCAAATGTATTTTTGATAATTAAAACTTAGTTTATTCTAAGTTGTGTTGGATTTCAATTGCTACTAACTGGCACAACAACTAGTGCAATTGATCAGAACTATTTATAGAATAAGGAAAATAGACAATAAGGCCTAAGTTTAGATAATAAGGAGAAAGGAAGGAAAGACTATAAGTGAATAATTCAGCAAACTTGGCCAATAAAGAATATTAAAAATAGACAAGCCTGGATTGGAAATCAAATCAGATCAGATGAGTTTTTGTTTTTAGTATTTTCAAAATACAAATACAGATAAAACAAGTGAAACAAGAAAAACATATTTTATAAATTTCAAGAAGAAATTCTTGCAAAACAAAGGTGATGGTAATGGATTGGACTTTTCTGGAATAATGAACAATAAAGGAACAGAAAAACTAAATACAGGGCTCTAAGTTGCGAATGAAACACTCGCATTTGCAAGTGAAATTTTCCTAGTGGCGACTAAAATTTATAAAATACTTATCTTTTGGTGACTGATTTTTAACTGACAATCTGCCAAATACTAAATATAAAAAAATGTCTCTTCAACCTTTATTTTCTTTTAATTAAACAAGCAAAGTCAAATTATTTAACCAATAAACAGAAAATAGAACAATATACTCTATTTTCTTTTTATCAAGGTTGTCTGAAGAAATTCAACAAATTTTTATACCACACAGAAGAAAAAGGACTTCAAAGTGAAATGGATTATACCTTCTTAAACAATAACTAAGTTTGGCTAGTAACTTTTCTATTTGGCTAGTAAAATAAAATATTTAGTTGGCAAAGGTCAACTAAAGGTAATTTGTCCGTAGAGCCTTGAAATAAATCCCTGCACTTGGTTATATTATTTTTTGAGTGGAAAAGTTACTTTGACAGTGGTGCACTGGCACTATTACATTTTAGCTGGAACAATCCCAAAGAATTAAAAAAAAAAGATGAAAAAAACTAATAACTAGTGAGTGAGCGACCTTTGACTTTATAATAACAATAAAAATAACTGTATACAAAACCATTTACTTTTAAGAAACAAAAAAACAAATACCAAATATTGAAAGATAATCACAAAACAATGAAATTCAAGAAATAATTCTAGAAATAAAATGATTGTCTCACAATCTCTTCTAAGTGGATGAAAAATGAAAATTTTCAAAATATGATTATTTCTGACTAAAATTCTTATGTTTAATTATTGTTATCATTTGATACAATTTTATCAAAGATTGGAATTTTTATTCAGACTTTAAACAGAATTAATCTTGATGACTAAATCAAAATGAAAGAGAAAAATATTTTATAAAAATCAAATTTTTAAAAATGAACAGTTTTGGATGAGTGTGTCATTATGCGAGAGAATTGAAATAATTGCACTAAACTGAAAAGAATAGTCAATAATAATAGTTTTTTGAAAATAAATGTAAAAAAAATGGTAATTTAGACAGTATTATTTGATAAAAGCCGTTGACTCATGGTGAAAGATACTCACATATGCTCTATGAAATCCTTACGGCACATACAACACAGTCATATATATTTTCCAGCACAAACTATTTTTTCTGGAGTTATTAATGTTTTTTCAATGGATTATATATTCTGTGCATGTGCAAACAGATGTTCTTCAACATTGGTGGAAACATTTTAGTGGATTTAGTTGTAAGAACATGTCTGTCTGCAAATGCTGAAAGTCTGACTACTTTAATTTAAAACTATCCATCTTTTATTTACAAAAAACAGCCATTTCCTTTGGAAAATTAAAATTGAATTAAGTGGATTATCTTGCATTTTTTTTCTCATTTTTTGGGTTAGGGTAGGGGTTGATTTTTGTAGAAAATCCTGACTATTAAGTAAGTAGGGGGAAATGGTTAGGGAAAAGGATTTACAGGAAATGGTTAGCAGATCCTTTTAAAGCATACCGAAATCTACAAGGAAATATATTTTTGTCTACCAGCGTGAGTAGGCAGTTAAACTAAAAATGTACCATTTAAACTAGGGGATGTGATGTGGTTCTGTCAATAATGGGCTCTGCTTGTGTACACGATTTTTAGGTCCTATTTTCTTTTGTAAAATGTGGGGAAAGTGAATTTTTGTTGGAAGTGAGAGTAAATGTCAAATTTTCTATTGTTAATGATTATTCTAAAGAAAGTACTTGAAGTGTTTTTAAAGTTAATTTTTTGAAAAAAAAATCATTTAATTCATAATTTTATTTCATACAAAAATATCTTTTTAAAAGGGTTAGGTTAGCTTTAGGTGTAAATCAAAATATTTTAAAATTAAAATGAAAAGACTAAAAATAGTGGTCTTTCTTTTCATCAACATTTTGTTAAAAAAAATCTTTAATTCATCCTTTTTTCCCAAATTATTAATTCAAAAGAAGAATTATGAGGGAGGGGAACAAAAACAAATGAATAACAAATCAAATTTAAAACATCTTCAAGACTGAGAGAGAGAGAGAAAGAGAGAGAGAGAGAGAGAGAGAGAGAGAGAGAGAGAAGTGGGGATGAAAGAAGAAAAAACTTATTTTAGATAATGATCAGCCTTCCTTGATTTTTGGTTTTTAAAACAAAAAAATTTTTTTTAAAACAAATGGAAGGAAAGCTTTTAAATCAACACAAAGTCCTAAAAATGCCTTAAAATATTTAATTTTGTGTATTGTCATTGTTATGTATGTTCATAACTTTTCGACTAATAATGAATGAACCCTTTGGCCGTCTTCAGGTGATTGAACTAACCCTGGAAGAATCTTGTTGGTTATGTTGGTTGATTTATTATTTCTCCGATTAGATTTTAGTTAAAAATAATAATGATTAAAAGAAAATTAATTGAACCAATTGAAATGTTAAATAAAATGTCAACATTTCAATATTTTTTGATAAAATTATATTATTTACGATTATCAAACTTGAACCCGAACCGCCTACGTGGCTGGAGAAGATTATATCTCTGATTATTCATCGTGACAACTGCGATGGAAAAAGGAAAATGAAATTGTTAAATGCGAGTATAATTTTTGTTGTTAGCGAATGCTTTTATTTTTCAAATAGGCGCTGCTGATAAACAAACGTCCCGGCAAACAAACCACTTCCAAAAATTAAAATTTTTAAAATAATATTTAGAAAAAGATAATTCTCAGATTTACCAACTTCAATTTTATTAGAATTTTAATATTTTACTTTTAGCCATCAAGTACGAAATACGAAAAAGTATTACCGGTTGCGAATAGCATTTTCAAATAGGAGCATCAAAGGTTTGAGGACGACAAAAGGCTTAAACAAAATACCAAGAAATATTTTTGGATTATGAGCTGATGCAAATAAATGTCCATTCAATGTAATTGTGATATTGATCAATATTTTAAAAAAGCATTAGAATGAGGTTAGGTAAATAAATAATGGTATAAATAACAATAAAATAAAATCTTTTTTTCTTTATTTGTTTATTCAAGGAATTACTATATTTTACTTTTCGAAATCCTTGAGATGAGGTAGGATGAATTCTAAAAGTAATAGATAAGGAAAATAGTCCGATTAGTACTTTATTTTACTTCGATGTTAATTGAAATGAAACAATAAAAACTCGTTCGCTCTCGCCAGACATATCGACTTATTTTATTTAATTTATCAAAAATAATACCTCAATGGTTTGCGAAAATACTTTTAGAAAAAAAGTTTTTTTTTTCCTGGAGGTTCCTCATTTATGGTTTAATCTAAACTTAATACGAACAAAATCTATTGCAATTTTGTTTTTAAATAAACAGATTGTTTAAATACAGTCCTTTCGGTCAGTCCCCGCCCCGTCCAGCCAGCTCCACCCGATTAAAATTAATTTCGTCTCCAAAAAGAAAAGCTCAAATAATAACTAATAAAATATTTTTAAAGAAGGAAAATATTCAGTATAAAACCAATTTCGTTTATTTATATTTAAACCTCTGGACAGTGAAGAGCCGATATATCGGCCCAGGCGAAATAGTGCAAACAAAAATACGACGGGTGGGTTGGGTAGATATCTATAAAACGAACGGCTCTAGTTGACTAGTTGGTAGTAATTTTGTTAAGTCGGGATCCAAAAGGGTTAAAATTTGTTTAATGAGACATTAATTAATGAAATTGCTACAGTGTAACCCGGATATAAGAGAGTTGTCGGACCCGGAGTGTAAGTCTCTTATATCTGGGTTTCTATTATATCCATTTCTAATATGTATATAAATCAGGCACAGGCTCTAATTTTGGGACCAGAGAAAATCTCTTTTAAAAGAGGTTCTTTTATATACGGGTTACACTGTATTATTGTATTATAAGCAACAATTAAAAGAACGACGGCAAAATGAAAACCAGATGAAAAATAATAACAAGGGAGGTAATTCAAGATTTGGTCTCACAAAAAAATTATTGTTTAGAATTAAAAGCAAACATAAATTAACAATAAAATTTAATATCAGTTATATTATTTCTCAGCCTTTTCTTCTTTTGACTTCAATTAAAAATAAAAATGGAATTATTTTAAAATGTAGTTAATTAAAAATTACCTTAAATTAAAAAAAATGTATTCCATTCACATTCATATTTAATTCATTCATTGTAAAAAAAAATTAAGTAGATTTTTTAAAAATATTTTTAACAGTATTGAAAACAATTTTTGTTTTGTATTCTTTTTCAAATTATATTGGAATTTTAATAGAATTTTGTTAGGGGAATCAATGAGATGCAATTTTCTTTAATTTTATATTTTTTCAAATTTTATTTCAATACATTTTTCAAAATGAATCAATTTTATAAATTAAAAATATTATTTCTATATTCAATAATTTCTTCAAAGAAAATTTTTTTTTCAAAAAGTTCATTATTTAAGTTTTTGTTTTCATTTCAATTAAGTTAAAAAAAAGACTTGACAACTCAACTTTTAGTTTTATTTTAGATATTAATTTCACATGTCAAATAGATTTTTATTTCTAAAGTGAAAATAAAAATTAAAAATGCTATTTTTTTAAAAAACTTTTAAGACTAAATAAAATAAAGATAAAAATATATTCCTTGATTTTACTTTATTTTGTTTTTCTATAATATAAATCTTTATTTCCATTTGGCATTAATTAATTAAATAGAAAGGGTTTACTCAGTTAATTATTTCTTTTTAATTTTCGGTTGTTTTTGTCCCCAACCCCCCAAAAAAGGAAACTTTTTTTCAGAGAAAACTAGCTTTAAAAAAAAACGATTTAGTTCTTTTAAAAACATCTTTTAAAGGGTAGATTGCGTATAAAACAATTCTTTAATTTTTTTATACTAAATAACCAAAGTAATATAACTTTTATGCTAAAAACAACTCAAATATTTATTTTATAGTTATTTTAATTCAATATTTGCTATTCATTATTTATTCAATTAATTAACTTAATATATATTTTTTGTCGTTGTTCGGTCTTTTTATTACTTAAAAAAAGTGAGACTTAGGATAAAGTGAATTACTTTTTAAAAAATAAAATAAACTGAAATTTAAATAAAATAATTTAAAATTTAAAAAATGAAACTAAAAAAGGGAAGCAGAAAAATAAGCCATCTTTAAAAAAAAACTTTTATAGACGAAAAAACAGTACACCTACTCGATTTTACATTCATTTTCTTAAATATATTTATTCTTTCTCTTTCACAGTTGAATAATTAAACAGAAAATGTTTAAATATTTAACCATCAATTATTTTAATTTTATTTTTTTCAGTCGTTTATTTTTAAAACCAATTAAAATGATTTTAAATATTTTTTTGAACATACAAAAACATGAAAGGAAACTTTTTTTTCAGAAAATAACCGAAATATTTTTAGTCGTTTTTTTTTTCTTGTTTGTTTCGAATAATGACACTTGGGATAATTATAATGTAAATTCCTAAATAGTTAAGCCAAAATTTAAATTATAATTTAAAATCCAATTCCAAAAAAATATTTCGATTTTCAAACAAACAAAACGACGATGACTCAACAACAAGAAAATTTCTTCTGGCAAAGAAGAAAAACGAAAAAAAATGTTCAGAAATAAATAAAAATAAACCCATCAAATAATAAAAATGAATCGGCTATTACATGAATAAAAAAAAGATAAGAAAATTCCCTAATTGTTTCTTCGGATTTTTCTTTCAATTTCACCAATACTGGATTCAAAACAAATAAATCGAAATTTAAATATATTTTTAAAAAGCTCACCATTTCTGTCGGCATTTTCGCAGCTGACGCTCGACACAATTCATAACCTGAATCTCGCTTCAACGAGATTTTCCTCACGAAATGTCGACATTTTTTTTTGAAGAAAATAAACATTATCTTCTATACAAAAATATAATTTAATATTTAATATTTTAAAATATTACAATATAAAATTTCTATTGTTTTTTTTTGTTAAAAATATTCTCGGACGAGAACAAAATATCTCCCTTAGCAACTGAACAAACAAACATGGCGCCACTTCGCTTTCGTCACCAAAATAATGTAGCTTTAGACAATTTAAACTAAAAAAATAATTTATTTCATTTTATGTAGAAAAATGTTTTTTTGTTGTTATCTTTATTCGAGACTTCTACTCTCATCTTTATTGTGATCTTTACAATAAATATTGATTCTTTAAATTTATGATATGAGTCTTCTTCATTATGTTTGTGTTTTATAGCATATCAACCATTTTTAGGCCATTTAATGCCGAGAACAATAAATTTTGGTAAACATTATTTTTTTGTCCATACTTAGTTTTTTGAATAACAAAATATGCACTATGTAACCCATAGCTGGATGGAATGTGTGGATTCATACCTTTCCCAAGGGTATTAGTCTGAATATGAAAACGGAATGACTGGGATTCACAATCACATACTACGATTCTGAAGTCCGACTGCTTGTCCACAGGGCCAAATTGACTCTCCCTCATTATTATGTATATTCATCATTTATCTTCATTGTTATATTACCAATGGATATTTATTGTGTCAATTTATTAGATGAGTCTTGAATATTTTGTTAATTCAAGTTATTTGAACGTCTACTATCATATTCATTCTTTATAAATTCAGACAATCAAGATCCATTCTGAAAATAATGAAATGAGAGTAGGATTTTGAAACATTTAAAAAAAAAAATAAAGCAGTTACTACCTGCCATAGAGCTTTTAAACTTGACCTGGTGTGGTAAAAAAATTGTGAGAATGAAGACTTACCTTTTAAATGGCCTCGATGCGTGCTATACAGCAGAGCCAGAATAGTAAAAGAGGTTCAAGATGGTGCCTCTAACTTTTACAATAATATGATCGCGCAAGATCGCATAATTTCTCACTGCATGCATGGAAATGATGCGGCCTTCATTTATTATAAAAATGGGTTGCAGAAGGCAATACGAGAGTCTGCAGAGATTATTAGTGAATGACACTGTGTTGGATTGCATGTTTATTTTCTGTTCAAGTAGATTACTTTTTTTGATACACCTTGTATCAAATCTCAGTTTTGTACTTGACTGGATAAATAATTACATTTTACCTGCCATAGAGCACTTAAACATGGTCTTGTGTTAAATTACAGTTCTGAGTTCAACTGGGTAAACAATTATTCTCGAGCTGCTATAGAGCACATAAGTATGACCTTGTGCAAATCATATTTCTTTGCTCTAGTAGGTAGACGATAATAACACTATGCTATGTCTGGGAGGATGGTGGCTTTTTGGTTATTC
>JAYKTE010188088.1:0-12570 GCA_036873565.1 Xipholeptos notoides | reverse complement strand
TTGAATTGTCAAATGTTTTTTTTTTTATTTGGTTCCAACATTTATCTAAAATTTACAAAATTTGACAATCTTTAAAGACTTCAATCAAGCTGTGTCACCCTAAAAGAAAAGTTTTATGAATGATTCACATACCTCTAAAAGTAAATATATTCTTATATTTACCAATACCATATATCTTTATTGCCTTGGCCCTAATACGAGGATGTATGTAAATGTGGAATCTGGTCTAGTTGATTCCCATAGTAAGTTAAGAATTAGGTCAATTGATTAGTTTCTATCCAGCTTTAAAATACAGGAAAAGTTTATTCATAATGACCATTGTTCAGCAATGATGATATTCATTTTTTTTTCTAAGAGGTTTCATTGTAATAAAAAATATTTTTTGCTATTGTACCATGTTGATCCTTCATTATAAACTTTGGAATTTTATGGAAGATTTTCTTATATATATAATCTTTGTTCAGTTAATTAAACAAAATATCTTCTGATATTTGAAATTATTCTGGTATCAAATACTAAATAATAGGGGTTTTAAACCAATTTACAAAGATAGCAAATGAAAAGTTCACTGACAAAAAGTCTCAATCTTTATTTATAATTTTTGTACACATTTTATTTTTTCAAATATTTTTTATTAAAAATAATTTTAATAACTTAGTTGCAGGGTCAAGTGTCTTAATATAATTCCCCAGCTTTCTTCCAAACATTTTCTGTCCTCCTTGACCATCTTCAGGGATTGATATTTTTCATCGGTTACATGTTCTACCTAAATATACTAAACTTAAAGCACAAAACTCTGCAGATAAAACATTTTATTTAGTAAACAATGCACTTTGATGATTTGTTTGGAATTTCAAGATAGATATTTAAAAAAAACTTATTTTAGCATAATCACTTTTATATATCAAATATGCATTAAAAAACGAAAGAATTTTCATTAATAAATTTTTGCTGTTAATCTATCTTGAAAGATTCTGTATAATGAAAAATTTGAAATCTTGTTTTAATACCAATCTTGTCATATCTTATCATTTTCAGAATTGGTCCCTGGTACAAAAAGTAATTATTACATCTTGGAACCACACAGACTTGAGTTGGAATGTATTGTAAAGAATAACTCTACTAAGCCTGATTGGTATAAGGATTCAGTAAAGATAAAAGATACTGATGGCTTTACGATGACTTCCAGTGGTGATCAATCAAGAGTGGTATATACACTGATAAAAACAAATACTTCCGTTCGTGATGATGGCAAATATAAATGTGCTGACTCAAAGACTTCAACTTCATTTACTGTCAAAGTTTTCAAAGGTAATTTGACTTTATTTCTAAAGATCCTCTTTATAATGCCAGATTAGATAACTTATCTTTAATCCTCTTGGTATTTAAATTTTAATTAATTACTAACAAAATTCCTTTGGTTTTGAACAATATGAAGTTATTAGAAACAAAAGTTGTCCTTTTAAAAAGTTAGTCGATTATATAAAAGAAAATGAAATGAATAACAGGATTATTTTCTCAAATTTGACATAAAAACTTCAAAATAAAATTCTTTCATTTGTTTTAAAATCAATTATTTTGAAATAATTTTTTTGTAATTTATGATATTTACTTTTAAAGGTAATTATGCCTTTAAACCACTTTTGGTTAACAAAACAAAAAATAGATTCAAGATTTCTTTAAAAAGACAAAAACAAAGAATTTTCCAGAATATTCTAAATAATATAAATCATTTGAGCATATTACAATTATTTTTGGCTGAATTATTTTTTTTAATGATTGATGAAGTTTTTTTTTAATTATTGTTAAAAGATAAGAATACAAGTTTATAATATTGTAAAAGTTTTACCTGATTTATTTTTTTTATCATCACTTATTTCAATGTGATTTTGTGTTCAACTATGATGAGTATAGATATTTGTACAATGTGATAAGAATTAAGTTGATATTATCCAATAATAACCTTGCTGCTAGAGGTAAATCAGCAATGAGCTGTGTTGGTTCAATAATTCATTGCTGATTGGAGATTGCTATATTTTGGGTAGAATCTCATAAGTAAATACCAAGAATAAACTGAATGTACAAGTTTTTGTTGAATTCATAATCCAGCTTGATGTATAGACTTACACAGTATCAAATTTGAAATGTAAACTGTTTTATTTTGAAATATATGCCCATTCTTATACAACTACGACAGATTAAAAGTCTTAGACATATTCAAAGGCTCAGGATAGCTAGTTGTCAAGCTATATGTATTTTCAAAGATGCATAGAATTAAAGCTCTATCCCTAAGTAGATCTACCAGAGTTTGTATGTAGGATTGTCCATTTGTCTTTGTCCTAGGATTAAAACAGATGTATGAATAAATTTAAACAAAGCTTTTGTCCTTAATAATTGATCAGTCTGCTAAACATAAATTAGTGATCTTTGTCTTGATATCTCCATCAAGCCCTGAAAATTAAAGAGATTAGGCAACTTTGCAAATTAGTTTACTTTGTAAAAATAAAAAAGAAAATATTTATAATGTTCTTAAACCCAGAAAAACTTGAATTTTTAAAACTTTTTTTTTTGTTTTTTTTTAAAATTTTATTTCAGTTGTTACCCATGACATTGTTATTGCTTCTAAAGAGCCAGCTTTAATAAAGTGTGATTTGCTAAATATTGATAAGAGCAGTGTTACGAAATTCTACTGGACTAAGAACCACACTTTGCTTAGTAAAGTTCCAGGAATTAAAGATAGATATACAGAACATGCAGATAATTACACATTGGAAATTCCTAAAGCCAGTAAGTACTTTTTTCAAAAATTTTTTTTACACTTAGGGCTATTTGCAAGTGATTTTTTTTTCTCCAAATGGCGATTAAAAATAATAAAACACTTATCTTTTGGTGGTTGTTTTTTTCACTGACAATCTTTCAAATACAAACCTTTATTTTTCTTTTATTCAAACAAGCAATGTCAAATTATTTAACCAATAAAAAGTTTAAGAGAATAGAAAATAGAACAATATATTCTATTTTTTTAACAAGGCTGTTAAAAAAATACTTAAAGAAATTCATCAAATCACCCAAATTCATCAAAAGTTTTTTCATGCAGAAGAAAAAGTAGTTCAAAGTGAAATGGATTATACTTTCTTAAACAGTAACTAAATTTTGGATTATCAGTATATTCGTAACATTAGGTTGAAATAATATTTTATGGGTTTGGCTAGTAACTTTCCTATTTAGCTAGTAAATGAAAATATTCAAATTAAATTTGTCTATCGGGCCCTGACACTCTTCCCAAATTAAAATAAACGTGTAGATATATACTGGCAGAAGCAAAAAGTTAAAAATTTAAATGTTTACTACAACAACTGTTTTTTAGATTACTGCCTTTATGATAGATTATTTAGAACTATCATTGCGGTTGTTTGCTCAATAGAAAATCAATAACAATAAAAGGCTTTCTTAATTTAGTCTGCCTGTTCCCTGCCTTTCCCTATGCATGCCCACATTTCTTCTAAGCTACGCAATTCAGATTTTATTTAGGCATAGATCAATAGTTAAAACAAACAGGTGAATATGTACTTTCTGATCACCATGTCATATGAAACCCCCACAGGCAGTCCAAGTTAGCCATTTCTTCTCACTTTTTGGGCCAAAAAGTTCACACACACACACACACACAAAAAAAAATGGCATATAATAAGTGGCTAAAGCATTTTTGATTTTGTCTAATTACAAATCTGTTTGGTTTTTTTTCTGACAATTTGCATGTTAATAAACATTTTTTCACTGCATATTTTAAGAGATCAATCTTAAAAATCACTTGAAAAATGGCACTGCTGCATAAAAAATGATGAGCGGTTTTTGCATTTTTCCATAACTGAGGTTTCTGGTAGTGAAAACTACACTTGGGTGATTTCGATCACCAAGAAATTATACCACATAATAAAGCAGACCAAGGTCACCCTACCCTAATAGCAGATCAGCATTAACACAACACTTTATACTTTGTTTGGGGGCTACGGCAACCTGCATTTAATGCCTCCTTCTTAATGCTAAAAATTGTTACTAGTAATCTTAGCTCTCTTTTCCAACTCTCAATAAATAATCTTCACTTACTTCTTTCATTGTTTTCTTCTACTACTAAAAGGTTCTAAGTTGCACCAGCAATGCTGGGCTATGCTGCCAGTTTCATATAAAACTAAAAACATTTTTAACTATAATATTGTTTATCCTTTCTTACCTTATTATTTTGATTTTCATATTTCCTTCTTTTGATATAAAAAAATAAAATAATATAATAATAAAGAATTTTTCTTTTTTTCCTTTTTTTTTCTCAGAGCGTAAAGATGCTGGACTTTATAACTGTGTGTTTCAAATTGATCATCAGGAATTCGCAATTGATGTCAACATGAAGAGTAAGTATTTCAGTATTTAGCAACTTCTAACTTGTGTTGCTTTTTCTTTCTCTACTCTCACCTTTCCTTTCCTTTCCCACTCGCTTTTCCTTTCTTTTTTTCCTGTTCTCCCTCTTGCTTTTCACTCTTTCTTTCTTGTTCTTTGTCTCTTCCTATATGGGAGACACTTTTCCAAATCTCAATATTGTAGTTAATTTTTTTTTTTTCATTCTAAGTGGCTCCTTGGATTGAATCAATGGAAAAATCTCGAAATTTGGTACAAGGTGATAAACTGCATTTGGAATGTAATATCCAGAGTCATCCATATGCCAGTGTTATTTGGAAAAAAGATAATGAAACTTTCAAGAATGATGCTTCTAACAGAGTCTTCTTAAATAACAACAGAACATTGATCATTTATGATCTTCAGTTCTCTGATCAGGGCGATTATACATGTATTGCTACTAATACTGTTAATAGCACATCTATGACCGTCCTAGTCCGTGTCAAAGGTAAGTTCATTACTTTTTTTTTATAGATTTTTTTTTAGTTATTTGATGTAACTCTGTTGTAATGTTTTTTCAGACTTTGTGACCTAAAAGAGAGGTTGATATTAGATTAGATATTATTTTCATTATTTATTGTGTACTTTCTAAAAAAAAAATTGATTTTCAATTAATAACAACTTGACTTTGAATGATTTTAAGAAAAATTAGATTCAAAATCCCAAACCCAATAACAGAGCATTGAAATATTGATTGTGGTGCTAGAATATAACAATACTTAAAAAGTTTTTTTTAAAGTTGTTTTAGAATATCAAAATATTTATTTTTCTTACTTTTAGACAAACTTGCTGCTTTGTGGCCATTCCTTGGTATTGTAGCAGAAGTTGTTATTTTATGCATCATTATTTTCATTTGTGAAAAGAGACGTAGCAAGGATATGGAAGATGAATATGACAATGCTGGACAGCAAAGCATGTATGTATATATATTTATCTTTCGTGTAATCCACAGTTAATTTTTTGTACTTCTTAATCTCTGTTGTTACCTTGCCAATTGCCAACCTCACCATTTTAGATTACTTTTTGCAAAGTTAAAGTTGAAGCTGTATATTGTGTAAATAATCTTATGTCTTTTACAGACTGTTTTCACCTAGATTAATATTGTATTACATTGCTAGATTAATTTTGCTGAAAAGGTAAATCCAACCAATTTTACTTTTGGTAGGTTAAACAACAAAATTTTTTAATTTACATGTAAAAATCCTGTTTTCATTGTTTTAGCTCCAAACTATTAATAACCTGTACATTACACTTAGACTTTTCCATGTGGATGAATTCTAGAACATTTTTTCTTTTTTTAATTCCCAAATTTGATGGAAATAACTTTAACATACTAAGTGAAATTCTGTGTTTTTAGTATTGTCACTTTGTCTCTAGTTTTAAAAATATTTTACTAATCCATAATTATTGTTTCAGTTTGTGCACTGATTTAATTTTTTTTTTCTCTTTCAGGCCAAATGCTAAAGACCATAAAGGCAAAGATGAAATCCGGCAAAGGAATGTGAGGACATAAACCCTCCCGACTACCACCACCAACACCCTTGCTATATAACCCCACTTCTAATCTCTACATATAAATTTTAAAAAGAAGTGATCTCATTTGAGAATTGGAATCCAAGAAAGCAAAATCAAAATCTTTTAGAGCTCTGTGAAAAAAAAAACTATGTTAAAAAAAACAAAAAAAACAAAAATCAAAAAAACAAGCACATTATTTCCATATTAGCCAACTAAAATGTTATCTGATAAAAAATTGATAATAATTTATCTTGGTTATATGTTTAGTTTTCTACAACAATAAGTGAATTTGACAACTTCCTTTTTAATCTCACTTAAAGCTGAATTATCATAATAGCTGAAAATGGAAATGTTTGCACAGTTTGTTTTTCTACTTGAAATGAATCCTTTGTAAATATTTCTCCTTAAGTGATAATGTCTCTTATCTTAATATTTACTAAATATATAGAAGCATCAACATGCCAAATATCCAAACTTGATTTTAATTACAATTTTTTTAATACCTTACATTATTTTCTCATCAACATAGAAAAAAGTTCAGTGAAGTGTTTTTCTTTTTCTAGATTTTTATACAATATATCAAGTCTGTTTTTAAAAAGGATTTTTCATAAGATATTCCCTTTCCCAAATTTGTGTACACATTCTTTCATACTGCTTTACTATATCAGCTAATGTAGTTAAGATACTTAAGTTTATTAGGAATTCACAATATACGTTTCTTCATGTTTAAATTCAAATTGAGTGCGCGAAGGGAAATAAAAGCCATTTTAAGCATTATGTGCCTCTGACGACTGCTTTCCTTGTTTTTCCAATCTTAAAGTTTTCACTAATATTCTTAATGTAAAGATCAACATTTTTTTAAATCTAGGTTTTTGGGTGGACCTTAAAAGAAATTCCAAAAAAAATCATCTTGATGTCTCAGATCTTGCTGTTTCTGAAAACTTTGGAAGTTTTCAAAAAAAAAAAAAAAGAAATTCATTTAAAAGAAATAAGTTTAAATAAACACTTTGTCGTAATGGCATAAAGTTTGTGACCAAATTACAAAAGTGAATTATGGAGAACTGAACAATACACTGAGTTTGTGTTTGCCTTGCTGACACCAAAAACATTCACATTGTTTAAAAGTATAAATAAATCTGTCACTTATTTTGTGTCCCTGTCTCTTTAAATTAGATTGAAATGAAAGTATCAATTTAATCTGAAAAAGAAATGAAATGAAATTTAAATCAAATAGAAATGGAATTTTTTCTAAAGCTTCCAGAAATATCTCAAGACTCAGAAAAATGATTTTGAAAACTGCAGGCATCATAAAGATTATTTTTATGATCTCCACCAAATCTAGATTCTAAAGATTTTAATCTTAGATAATTTCTAATTGAATGATAATAATAACCCCTTCCCTTCAAATCCCATGTGTAATATTTTTTCTTTTTAACTGAATGTAAGGGCAGGTTGGAAATATAAGGTATTGAATAAGGTTTGGTCATGATCTGCTGAGAAAAATTTGTATACAAGACTGCCTTTGAGAATGGATCAATTTTTTCATATAAACATGAATGTTAAATACTTTGTAATAATAATAGAAGAAACCACTTTTATTATTGTTTTTTTTTTTCAAATCTCATGTAGATTAACATCGGTCAGGAATGTTTCCCCATTGAAAATGACTGATTCTAGTTTTTAACTTATAATAATAATCTTGATCAATTTACACAAGAGAACCCACTTTTAGTGTCTATGTTTCTCTGTCAATTAAGAGGAGGATGAGGAAGAGGAGTTGTTGTTATTATTATTTACACTGTTCTATATCACTTAGACTCTCATCCTCAACTTGGTTTTATTGGCAAAACTCAAATTCTAAACCTTTTGATTCAATCTATGTAACTTGATTGTTTACATTCTGCTGTTTATGCTTTATGATATTATCATTTGTTGTTTATTTTTCTATTTTCATTTTTGTCTTGTTAAAAGATTATATTTGACTATTCTATTTGAAACTGGTGATTTCAACCCCTGATACCAGGTTCAGCGGGTGAAAGTAAAAAAGCATTTATAAAGTTACTGAATGACTAAAATAACTGATGTGGGATCTCTGAAATCTTAGACAGCAAAAATAAGGATTTCATTTTGTAGATTGAACAAAGGTTTGGTTTTGTAAAAATATATTTGATGTCAGTAACTCCGAAAAGTGTATTCTGGCTAAAATATTGTCTATAAAAATTTGAAGATGCAGACAATAGTTGGAGTAATATGAATAGTATAAATAACTTAAAATAAAAATTAAAAAAAATTTTTTTAACTTATTCTTTTTTTTTTTTTTTAATAGCACATTTCTTGATCTTATTGAAATCACCTAATGTTTCTGTTCCATTGAAAAAAAATATTTATCACAAGACTTTAAAAATTTTTTTGTTTTGCAATTTTTTTTCTTCTGTTTTTTTTTTCTTTTAATGTATTTTAGATGTAATTGAAAATAAATTTATTTCTCTGTTTCTAAGTTTTGTTGAAATCCCCTTGCAGTTTTTAGTTTTTACTTGAAAACTTCTTTTTTCTTTACCTTAAAATTATCCTATTCATCCAATATACTTTGTGATATTATTTGCTTTTAGTCTTATCTGGAAAAATAGAACTTTTATCTTATGTTAAATTACTAATACCCCATTCCTCTTTTGCAAAGCATAAAAGGCCCCCCCTCACTCTCACACACATACACACAAACTTTTTATTTGAACAAAACATCCTTTTGAGAGCTGAAAAGATAGATGTTATTCAATTTATATGGTTTATGTATGCGATAAATAAAAAAAGCAATCTAATTTAACATTTTACTCTTAATACAAACTTGAAATCTAAATGAATGTGAAGCTTTGGCTCATCCTACTACCACACTGAAGTTAAAAGGTTGTATCATTAGTCAAATTGCATTTCCACAAATAAAAATGAAACTTTATACAATCAATCATGTAAGGTTAACCAATATGTATTTTGTTTTTTTTTACAAAAATATTTTAATAATCAACTGTTTCTTATTATTGTTTTTTTTAATTCATTGATTTCTTTAGTTTTCCAATTTGTCTTGCCATAATAAAAAAAAAAAAAAAAAAGATTACGGCACTACAGAATAGATAGTATTTTTGTTTAGAATTTAAAAAAAAATTAGTTAAACTTTTTCATCTTGATATTTCATCTTTGTTTCAATGATTACAAGTTTTAAACTGTAATTCTTTTGTGAAGAGGCATTCAGTAAATAAAGCCAGGTAATTGATGTTTAAACTTTAAAACCATTTAAAAATTTTATCTGAATTTTTTGGAATCGTTATTCTCTAGATATTTTTTTCTGTATGTAGATTGATATTCTTCATCAGTAAAAATAAGCATATTTTATTTATTCTATGAAGAGTAAAAACAAAAAAGATTGAGTTTTATTATTTATTTATTACATATTGTCTCATTATTTCCGAATATCTTATCACACACTCTACCATATTTATTGGTATAACATTTTTTTTTTCCAAATTTAAATTTTATCAAAACTGAATAATATTAATAATAGTCTCATGGGTAGGCATTAAATAGCAAAAATTAGAATCTGATCCCTAAAATATTCATTAAATAGTAATGATAGTCATGATAATTATAGTTATAAAGTGCATTTTTGAAAATATAATTTTATATAGGGTAAATAAAATTTATAAATCAAGTATTACTTTGAAGCCTTGTCACATAAATATGATGCAAAATTATTTTTGTGTATATGGTTAATTAAATTGTATATAATTCTTTTTAATAACATTGTGGAATATTCAGCTGCGGCTAACTAATTCACTTAAATTTGTCAAAATCTTCTTTATGACCATTTGACCTAGTTGGCTTTTTGGATTGAAGCTGGCTGGGACATTTTCATTAGTGAATCTGTACATAGAAAAAAATCCCATCAAGCTGAAGAATACTCAAAAACCTTTTAAAAGATGTTACTCTATTGGCTTTGAAATATAATTGCAGAATCATAAATAAATTTTGAAGATTATGAGGTGTTTTTATATAAATTTAAGATGAATTTTAGAATTATTTTGAGTTCAAAGGATTAAGCTTGTTGAAATATTCTAGAATGTCTTTTTATGACATTTACATTTAATTTCTATGTAATGCTTTTTGGATTTCTTTGTAAACACATTTCTTGTGAAATAGAAAAAAAAAAAAAAAAAGTCATTCTTTCAAGAAAAAAACCCCAAAAACTTGTGATAATTCTACATAATTTTTTTCCCTCTCTCCGTGGTGTACATGATTTTCTTGAATGATGACCTTGTATTAAAAAAATTGATTTGGTAATAACTCCAATAAAAGGCTCAAAGTGTTTTAGTTTTCAATTATTGAATTTGTAAGTTATAAGACCATACATTTTATGGCACTCTAGGCTCACTTCTTTATTTCAGAAAAAAAAAATGGGTTTAGGGGAGAAATCTATGAATAAAGGTAAGTATATATTTCCAATATGCCTGTCACTTTTTTTCCTTTTAAACATTTTCAATAAATGTATTAAGTTTTATTCTTGCAGAATTAAACTTTAAAAGAAAATTAGAATTACTTTTGTGTTTTTTGTAAGTTTTTGTTGAAGGTCCATATTTGTCAGTATTTCATTATTCTTAGAAGTATGATACTTTTTGTGAGAACTTATTTTTATTTGATTTTTCTTTAGCTTGAAGAAAAACATATGTAACATTTCAGTCATCATTTTTTATTAAAAAGTATTAATAGAAAGCAACTATTAAAATTTTACGAAATGCTATACAAATTTAAGCAATGAGTAAAAATACCTCACTATGTATCTGATTATCTAATTTCATGGCCCACTATCACTCACTATGATTTATTCATTTTATATATCAATCAATATCCCCCTTCACGTCGATTTCAACGTATGGTGTCATCAAACCATATATGGTCGTCAGACAGGTGACACAGATTTGTTTATAGTAGTGAAGGCTTGTGTAGAACCATCCACACTTCTTGGAACTGCCGATAACACACAGTCGGTGCAAGGTATGCCACAGACTACATGCACAACAGACCTCAGGTTTTACTTCAGTTTTTCTTCTAGATGCCTGTCTTACCAAAGACTAAGGATGCATCTACCCAGTGGTTTAACCACACCCCCAGATACTAACCTGGGTATTTCCACGTCCTGGTATACATAAATGATCACCCATCTAAGAACTGACCATGTTCAACGTTGCTTAACTTCGGTGGCAACAAATACACTAAAATGATTTTTTTTTTTTCTTTAACAGCATACTAATTATGATCATGTTAATACTCTAGAAATATGAAATTTAGTTTGTTTCTTAATATTATCAATTGGAAAATGTTTTTTTAGGTATGGTATGGGATTTATGATTTAGTTTCTTGTTTCAAAATTCATAAAATCAAAAGCTTTCAGATTGATAAATTAGACTGAGCACATAAGTTGTTGCTTGACCAAGTAAATATAAGATTGAGGAATTAGATAAGAAAAATGAAAGCTATAGATCCTGTGTTTAATCAATTTTAAAACCATACACATCTGTCACCAACTATTTAAACATTCACAGATATTGCATAAACAGTGTTTCTAATCGTATATTTAATGTATTTGTATATGTGAGTTCAGAGCCCAGTACAAGACATTAAATGACCTATAAAGGTTGATATGCCGTAAAACACAAACAAATAACTAAAATTAATGATGGATTTTAATGAAACAAATGTATCTGCAAGGTGAAAGTCTAAAATAGTTGAATCAAATTTTAGATAAAAATCCTAACATTGTATTTTTCAGAAATGAAAAGTGTTCAGGATGCTTTAATAGGTTTTAGAAATGAAATTCGTCATTGTTATCATTGAGTTTTGATTAAGGTCTTGATTTATAAATCTATAGTATATAATAAAAACTGCTGTGTGTTTATATATATTCATTGTGTCATGCTCTGAAGATTAAAGGCTAAAATGTGTAAGCCACATCAAGACTCAAACCCCAAACCATCAGATTGCCTTCATTATTTTTTATCTTAAAATTCTGATGCTTTACTGACTGAGCCATTAATGCTGTACAGAATTAATGTATTACATTTTTGTTGAAAATGAATTATATCAAAAAAACAAATGCCATATTTAAAGGTATAATTTATTGAATTATTTTTAAAACACATTTTTAACAGGCATATACATACACCAGATTAAATTGTTTTGTTTTGTTTTGTTTAATTTATAAAATTTATTTGGAAAGTAATTATATGTGAATAAAAAGAAATTCAATATTTATAGATAAAATTTATTAAATATTTTTAAAACCCGTTATTTTTAACTGGCATATATATATATTTGATTCCAGACCTTCTACAAAAAGGTATTCTCCTGATGTTCTAGATGGTGAAACCAGGGTAGAGAATACATTTTTTATTAGCAATAAAGCTCTACTACAGTATTGAGCACTCCTTTTGTTCATTTACCATATTTTTCTTTCGTATCTGAAATACGAAGAACATTTTTCTTCCTATATATATATCAGAGCTGGGACTACCGATTGACAATCGGTAGATCGGTAGATCGGTACTACCGGCGGTAGATTTC
>JAYKTE010187978.1:0-12571 GCA_036873565.1 Xipholeptos notoides | reverse complement strand
TATCGGTATCAGAAATCTACCGCCGGTAGTACCGATCTACCGATCTACCGAATGTCAATCGGTAGTCCCAGCTCTGATAACTAGTAAATAATATTATTATGAAAAAAAAAGTGTACCATTCCTATTTGGGAACATTTAACCCACATTAAAAATAAATTTGTTAGAGTTCTTATTATTGTTATTATTATATTCTCTAAATGAATTCATTGTGTTATACAGTTCTCCAATTTTCCAAGTGCGACTGGATTTTGTTTCTCATTTTGAATAATTCATTCTCTGTTAGATGAGGGTATTTATTTTCTGACCCAGAGTATCAATTTACTAGGGCATTTGACTCACAAGAAACAATTTTTTTTTTATCTACCACAAAATAGACATACCAAAGAGGAAGCCACCTTAATGAAGACAATAGAGCCAAACTGATAAATAATGTAAATAGATAAACAAGGTCACATCTTAGGAATATAGATTTGTAAATAACAATGAATACAAGAACAATGGCCAAGAACATCTGTAAAAAAACAAAACCTATTCAGATTATCTTCCAAGATATAAACTACTTTTAAGTATGGTTTAAAAGGATATATAGGGTGTTCCTATAACTTGGACAGAAGTTAACATATTTATAAAAATATATTATAAACATACATATATACTTTTATAAATAAAGTATTTATAAAAACGTGTGTATATATATATTTTTAATGTGATAAAAATTCACTTCGGTCCAAGTAATCGGAACACTATTTACACACACACACACACACACACACACACACACACTTGGTCAAGCACCAAACCAAGTTGGGTACAAGGCTAGTTTTACATGCTTGTTACATCCCCAGACTTTTTGAAGTCAGTGTTGTTCTTCACCTAAATGTGTTAGTCTCCCAAGTTAACAAGCCACATCTGCCAGGGGTAGTTTGGTTTAAAAGGAAACCCCACTATATATACATTTTCAGCAAATATTTTCATTATTAGTAGCTGTTTTAGGCCAGGTTTTCAATAGAGAAGAAATAAAAAAAACCTTAATGCCTAGTAAAAGCAATTTTTTAAATTGTGTATAAAATCTTGAAAAATGTTTCCGCAACTTATTCCAAGCAAAATTTGGTTGCATTCATTAATTCCTTATTTCAATCTTAATCTACAACTTGGATGCTGAAATTTTGACTAGCATTGTTTCAAAATCTAACTAATTACAATTCAGCTAAAATACTCTATTCACTGCTATCAATGGTTTTTATTAAAGGTTTTGTTATTAAATTCTCACAAATATGCAAAATCTGCACTTGGGGGAAAATAGTATGATGTTTAGTAGAGTATTGGTATTCACTTGCCTATTTTTTTCTTCCACCTTAAGTGTAAGGTTACAGAATGAAAAATTTCGATATAGATCTTTGGGACCATAGCATATTTGGGAACAAAAGCTCTTGGGATAATAAGAGCTTAAATCAGAGGTTCTCAGCCAAGGCCAACAAAGACCCTAGTGTCTATGTTGTAATAATGAGAATCCATAAGGCAAAACCCAACAAATTGTGGATCCACAATGTTTTCAAACAATTTCCCACAAATAATGCCACTGATGAGCTATGCTCTCTGAGTTGAAGTCATTTGAAGAAGATACATTGTAATTATTATCATTATAATTGTAGAATTATTTTTATTAAATCTTTTTTCATTTAAAACAAACTTAGTTTGTATTTCCTTGATAATTAAAAGCTTAAAATTTATATTCATGAAAAATAGAAAATTGTTCTTAGGTACAAAGTGGTCCACCAAGAGAAAAAAACAAAAGGTTGTGAACCACTGGGTTAAATGGAAATAAAAAAAGATAAAAGGTTATTTATAATTACCTTCATTGTTAAAATAATGCTTAGCTGCTTTAACATGAATATGATTGACAAGTGATAGAAGGTTTATAAAGTGAAACTGTTTTGTACAATAAAGATGAGAACAAAAGTCCAGGTTGACTTTACAGATCATTTGATTATTATGTCTCGAAAATATTTTCAAAAATTTTTTTTTTCTTTTTAAGCTGATTATTAAAATACCGCTATTTTTACAGAGACAAAATGTCTAAATTGATGAGTGATTTTACAAAGCTTTTTTTAAAAATAATTTTGCTTAACAACTACCAGCAGGTTTTCTGATGAAATGGTTTTGTTTCTAGCTAAATTTTTTAATATCTTTATTGTATCGTATTATTAATGTAGATTAAAAAAAAGGCAAGAGAACAATTTTTGGCGCTATCTGAAAAATGAATTTTTGATGATATATCTTAGCCCTTTTTATTTTTGGGTGGGGCAATGAAGGTGGAGTAGTGGTAGAAGCTTAGACTCTGGAATTGCATTATTACGAGTTCAAGTCCCAGTTAATACCATCACTTAACACTTTCTGCTGCTTTGAGGCTCATTAACTTGGGGAAAGTAACTCCTCTAAGGTGTAAGCGTAACACGAATTTCAAAAACCTGGGTAGATAATCTACAATTCTTGTTAATCTATAATTGGTGTTACCCATCAACCCAAAGATAACTCATCTAGGTGAAAGACAACACTGATAACAAAAAGTCCTGGGATGTAATGAGCACATAAAAATGGCTTTGAGCCTAATTTGATTTGACACCCAACCAAGAATATATTATCTCGCCCTTGTTTTCAAAATAAAATTTTGGTAATTATAATTTAAAAAGAAGATTTAGATTTAGAAAGAAGACAACAAACAATGAAATGATTTGGAAAAATTTTATGTATATATGTATTTTATGTATGTATGTGTATATATATATACATATATACACACACAAACTAATTGAGGAAGAGGAGGGCTTGCAGTCATGGACTGCAAGGTATCCAGATATACTAGAGAACCAGAAAAGACTTGTCACTCAGCTTTCAGGAATCATCACCGGGCATTGGCAGAGTGGGAAGACACTGCTAATGCGGATGCAGAGGGGTGAAAACTCAAGATGTTGTTGCACCATACAGTCTTTCACTGGAATGGCACAGAACTTGCTGGAAATCAGAGGAGACTTGTCACTGACTTCAGTAAAAGCCACTGGTTGCTGAGTGTGCGAAGAAAAACACTACAAACAATAAAGTTTAATTTTTGAAAAGGAAAAAATCATTCTTTTTTACTGCCTGTCGCAAAAAGTTGAGTCTAGAAGTTTCAGAATTTCACTCAGTAAAAATGTTCAACAATTATTACACTGACAATCTTTTGAAGCTCATTTCTACTCGAAAAATGTATTTTCAACTTTTATCTTATTTTATACAAAGACAACATTTTATAAGCACTTGGTTTAAAAATCAAAAATACCTAGTACTCTTTTGCCTGCCACAAAAAGAGTCCCCCACTTCTTTTTTAGCGACATCTCTTTCGGCATCTTTCTCGCGACAGGCAGACTCAAGGTGGTTATCCTCCACTCCTCACTCACACAAGAAACAGGGCACCCTCCAGTGTATTTCCTCATCTGTTTCCGAGGGAATGTAAGGTGGATGATGTCTTTACGCTCAGCCCTTCTTTTAAATGTAGGCCAACATAAGAGTGTAATTCACCCTAGCACTAAGGAATAGAGTAGTAAACAGGGTGGGATGCGAGGTGAGACGCCAGCAGTTCCACCCTTTACTCCTTTCCACCCCTTACTCTTAAGATGACTTGACAATGACAAGACTAAATTATAATTCAATTATTTGGGTTAATAACCAAAGGAATTTCATTTCTTTCCTTTTTGTTGAAAAATGAAACTAATTTTTTCCTTAAAAAGTTGAGGAAGGAGAAAAAGAGGCCTTTTAAAGTATTTCATTGTTAACACTTTTAGCAAAAAAAAAAAAAATAATAATTCAATTTTTTAAATTATTTTACAAAAAAAAAGGTTTATTCTAACATCAGCTGCAGCTTGAAGAAAAAATAAATAAAATGCAGGCCTAAAGGTCTATATCATTCAAGGTTTTTTAGTCTGTGATCTACATTTAAGATGGAAGAAAAAAAAAGGGCAAATGAATGCCAATATTATCTTGAACATCATATAGGCTGTTCTATATTATTCAAGATTTTTTATTCTGTGACCCACACTTCTGGTGGAAAAAAAAAAGATGTAAACAAATGCTAATACTCCCTAGAACATCATACTATTTATTTCCCCAAACATAGATATGGCACATTTGTGAGAATTAAATAAATCTTTAATAAAAACCATCATTAATGGTAGTGAATATTGTAGCAGTGAATAAAAAGTGGAACTGCAATTTGAAAGATTTTGAAACAAAGCTAGCCAAAATTTCAGCATCCAATTTATGGATTATGATTGAAATATTTAATCAATACAACCAAATTTCACTTAGGAAAAGTTACAAAAATAATTTCAAGATTTTATACATAATTTTTTCAAAAAATTATGTCTACCATTTTTATGGGCCATTAAAAGTGGGGTTTTTTTCCGGTGACAATACTCTCTGTAAGGATTAAGGGTTCACAACAAGTATTAGAAAGTATTTTAAGTTAACAATTATTATTAAAATTAAGAGTAATGGAAACCTCATTATAACATGAGCATTATTTTCAAGCTAAAGAAAACTAAATATTTCATTTAAAAACTTTATAAAGAAATTTTTAAAATTAATTTTCAATTCCTTTTATTTATAATTTAGATTTAATACATTTTTTTTTTTAAATACAAAAATATATGTCTATAATGTAGATTATAGTCCTCATCTTTACATTCATTAGATTAACAATGTTTTGGTCAATCAATTCTTTGCTCTTCTTTGGCTGAGAGAGCTTTTCTATAGAGGACCAAATCTACATAGTAATGATTTTTGTACTGACAATCGTAGTGTGTTTATTTTTCAATTTTTTTAAACAAAGTTAGCATTCTCCATTTTTTTCTAAACATTTATAACTGATAAAAAAATTCAAATAGATTTTGTCGAGATAAATTTGCAACATTGCAACCAATTAAACAAATATAAAGATGAGGACTATAGTCCACATAATAAATATACAAATTATCAAGTCTCATCTCAAGGTTTCAGAAAAACAATTTCTAAGTGAATTCAATATAAAAATGAGAACTATAGTCTGAATAATAAATATACAAATCATCAAGCCTCATCTCAAGAAATCCAAAGAAAAAAAAAAAAAAGAATTTGTAAAGAGTTAAAAATTAAAAAATTGATTTCATGTATCTTTAATTCTTGCCATTTTAAAATATCTCCCTGGCTATGGTTTAAATGATTTTTTTTTTTTTCAAAAGTATAAAAAGAAATAAAAACGAAGTGAAAAATTGTTTTCAAGTCTTGTATTACTAACAGGTTTTTAATCATTTGTTCTTTGTGAATAAATTTTAGATGCTCAATCCTGTTATTTCCCAAGTCCTTATGACTAACAAATTTTAATGATTGCATTTCTGATTGTTATCTGTAATTCTATAAGAATTTAATTTGACAGAGGTGTAGGTGTACCATAATTTACAAACTAATCAATTTTTCAAATATATGACTGAATAAAAACATTCTTTCAAGCCAGTAGATTGATTTCATAAGCTTTCTTAAATTATGAATAAATGAATTATTTATCGTGGAACAAATGTCAATAATTAAAGAAGTGGTTGTGGTAGGTGAGTAAATAGCTAAGCAGTTCAAGTACTTGCATTCCAATCCAATGATGAAGAGTTCAAACCCACTGAGCAGCACCTTTTGCAAGTATTTTTCAACCATAGGCATGTCAACTCATAATGGGTAAGGTTGGGTGTGACAAAAACCTTTGGAAGATGTTGGATGGTATACTAATAAAAAGTCAACACATCATCCAGTGGTTAAAATGCTTCTTCCAAGTTGATTTGGTTGAGATTTTATGGCACGTCAACCATTGTGGGTCATTTAATGCCAAATCAATTATTTAAGTCAGAAGGTTTTTGATACTATTTGGTTCTTCCAGGATTTAATAATTTTGGTCTATATAGTTCTAAATAAAAATGCAAGCAAAACTATCGTCACTCTCTCTACTTGGCTTGTATATTGAATTGGATTGATTGGTTGGTTTTATGGCATATGAACCTTTTCTGTCATTTAATGCTGAAAACAGACATTATGGATAAATGCTTTTCTTTCTTCAATACATTATTAGAATAGCACTAATTACACTAATCCATAGTTAGAAGGAATATGGAGAATTTATATCTTTCCCAAAGGTATTAGACCAAATGTGGATGCAATGAAATGGCTGGGATTTAAATTTGCATATTTCGATTCCAAAGTTGAAGTGCCTATCTATTATTTCAGGTAGACTTTTCTGCTACTTGGTTTGTACACAGTTATTGTATAATATCATAGTAGATATAGAGATAACTTGCACTTGGTTTCAAAATGCCATTTGAGTACAGAGGAGTTAAATAGTAATTGCTGGTTAAGAGGTTAACATTCATAATGATTGTCTTTATCAAAAGAAAAGGAACCAGATTGTTATTTAGAGAAAAAAAATAGAGAATCCCAATAAACATGAAAATGTACAAGACAAGAGCTTAATTTTTACAGATTTTTGCCCTTCTTTAAAACCTTGCATTAATCAATCAGTGATATATTCAGTTCTCAATCTTGCTGCAGATTCAACAAAAACTGAAGTAAAGCTAATACAAGAAAGCCAAGCATTTCACTGTATTGATCAGATTAGGGAAATAGATACTATGTAACATGATTTGTAGATTGTGCAATTTATATCTGCTTCTGAATAGGAATGTATGTGTGGACTGTCTGTAACAAGATTTGATTATTTACATATCTAGCCACTCCTTAACTATAACTGATAGCAGAAATCAGTAATTATGTAATGCCCCAGACCCACAAAGGATAAAGGCATCAAGTTTCTTCAGTTTTAAACAAGCATTAAATATCTGATGATGCTGGTATGCCATTAAAAACAAAATCATACCAAACTAAAAAGAAGATTACATATTTGTAGAAAGTAAAGTAGCCACCAATAACAGCTCTAGGGTTGCTGATGTCTAGAACTAACTCCAGTTCACTCCACTTCCAAAAAGTATTAACTTTTAGAAAATTTACCCAAAAAGAACTACAAATATTTCGTCCATTTTTTAACTATTGTCCCCATCATCATAATTGTTATGATTACATTTCAGCCTATGATCGAATTTGGGAACCATCGTGTGTGTGTGCGTGTGTATGTGGTGTCGTAATCTGGACGTATGGCACAACGGATGAAGGTATTTAGTTTCTTCAGTTCTAAGTGAGCATTATCTGAAGGTGAAAGTTTCAATCTTGTCCTAGGGCAATAATAATCCATCCATCCATTTATTTTACACAGCATGTTAATATTTTATGATAAAATATTGTTGAATAAAGTTGTGCAATGTAATGATCACAATCTTATATCTTTTTTATTTACTTTGTTAAAAAATTTTTGCTACTGATGGTTGCCGCTGCTGCAGTTTTAGAGGATTTTTATTGTCATGAGAATAACTAGATGGTTGTGAAAAGCTACCACATTTTTTGTGAGAAATATGTTTGTAGACACACTTATTGTGGGTTTTAAAATCTTTTAGAAGTTCTCTCCACCATTGTTCAAGCCTAAGATTCATTGTAGTAAGAAACAATAACATTTTCAAAGTTCTTGAAAGTTCTCCTAAAATGTCAGTTTTATTTTGTGAAAACTGGTTTTTCAGATGTGTAGGTTTTGAAGCATCAAGCAATTGAAAATTTACAAAAAAATGGTCCTAATTTGAAAATGTTAACCAAACTTTTAAACTAAGTAACATAGTGAGAGTAAAAAAAGAGGAGGGCAATGTTGTTTTTTTTATATTGAAACAAGTCAACGAAGGAAATTAAAGTTAGATTAAAAAAAAAAAAAAAAAGCATTTACTCTGAATTCACTAGTTCATTTTAGGTCAAGGTTTAGTTAACTTGTAATTAACTTTCAAAAGAAAAAAGTATACCGTATGTTGTTTTTTTTTGTATTTCTTTTCTTTGCAATTAAAAACTTTTTTTTTTTTCAAAATAAACGCCGAAGTTTAGAACTTTTATTTGTCTATTTTACAAATCAATGAAGTCGAAAAGAAACAAACTTGTACATTTTATTTTTACAGTAATAATTTTTCGGCATCAAGTAATTCAAGAAAAAAACTGTAATGTTTTAGTTCTTAAATTTAAGGGCTGGGGGAGGGGGCGATGATTAATGATACTCATTACTCATATCCTAATAGTATTTTCTTTTTCCTCAGGATGGACATGGACAGTCAGTCAACCCTTCCTCGGGCTTAAGGAAGATCAGTTACTACCAGTTTTGTTGAAAGAGAAATGTGGGACGAATCAGTCAGTGGTAGGAAATGTTTTCTTTGTAAAGAAAATGTAGAAGAGAAAATCAGTGGAGTAAAAAGCTATTTGTTAGGAACTAGTTCTCTGCGTCCATGGAAATGAATAAAAGATTTGAGTTTTTGAATTAAAAAATTTAGGAAAGCGAGAGAATTTTTTCAGTCTGACGACATTTGACCATCCTGTTCTGTCGTGGGTGGGTGGTGTCAAATAAGTTGTTTGAAATAACGCATTTGATTTTTAACTAAATTTGTTTTGAAGGTAAATAGAATCAAAATCAACCATTCCATTCAACTAAAATTCAAATTCTATTTAGAAATTCAAGTAGCAAACGTAAAGACTAAGCTGAAAGTTAAACTGAATATCAAGAAAACATTTGAAGACAGTGATTTTGATCCAATTAACAAACAAATAAACTAAACGTACATATTTTAAGATATTTTTGTTGTGTTGTAAAAATTTAAAAAAAGGTGAGCCAACAACTTTACTAACTGTCAAAGTTGTGGTAGGACGTTAACGTCCGCAACCACCACCCCACCCGACAACACTCATAGCCTATGTGAAGAAAACGGCTAGATTTGAAAATAAAACAAAAACAATCCCAACAGAAAAAATGTAGAAGGAAAAAGATAGGTAAAGGTAGGTAATGAAATAATCGCACAGAAAAGAAAAGGGAAAAAAAATGAGGTCATCTAAACATTTAAAAAATGAAGCCCGGGTCGGGGAAGAAGTGACAATGACAACAACAGCAGCAGCAGCAGTGCTACAGGTGCTCTCAGGTGAGGAGGAGTAGTCACATTGCATGAGCCAGTCAGCCAGCCAGGTAGTGTGTATGTACTGTGTCTCTCCTTCCACCTTTACCTGGACATTTTCTTTGCCTTCTAGGAGGAATAATGAGAAAGAAGTTGAGTAGGTCTGTCTGTCAACGTTTATTTGTAGACAGACCTCCTCCCTCTCTCTCTGTGTGTCTCGTAGTGTCTACTAAAAGGACCAACAACCAATGGAGTAACGAGGAGTGGAGACTGGAGACACTAAAACCACCTCATATCAACAGCAACTAACAACATCATAAGAGTGTCCCATAACCCCCTAACTTCTTTATTTATAAAATTTGAAAAATAAAAAAATATTTCCCTTCACTCAAAACCACCCATTTCATGTAAAGGACAATGACCGGAAAAATAAGTGGAAAGAAAACTGATTTTAGAATAAAAAAAAACTTATGAAAAATTCTAGGCAATAGCTTTTATTTATTTTGACTCAAAATAACTTCACGGAAAAAATATTACGATTTTTCAGGGAAATAAGTTCCTAGAAAGATTCCAACCAAAATTGTCACAGGTCAGGAGATGAAAACAGAACGAAAAATTAACAAAACAATATTTAATATATCTATATATAAGTTTGAAGGTTTAACAACCTTTCTGGGTCTTAATTAAATTCTTCCAGCAAGAGTGGTTAAGATATCATCCCATAAAACGAAAATTATGTTAAAACAGTGACAATAAACAATTCGGTGTGAAACAGGTAAGTACACCCCGACAGTACACCCCCGGGTACAATAATACATCCAACAGGTGTGTTGTTGTTGGTGGTGGTGGTGGGACTGTTGGTGTATTGGTGTATAAAGAAGGAGATAGGACTAGGGAAGACGGCTATCATCTTCGGACCGAAGAAAGGCAGCTGGCAGGCTGGCGGCAGCTATCATCCCACGAAAGACGGGGGGTCGGGACGGACCGAGGAATGAATGACAGTTCTGAGTTATCCCACGAAAAACAGGGGCCGAACCGGGGGAATGACAGCTTCCCACCAAAACGGAGGGGGGCGAGTTGAGACATGACAGCTATCATCCCACCAAAACGGAGGAGATGGACCGGAAAATGACAGACACAACCAATAATACCATTCACCAAAAGGAGGGGGGCGAATGAATGGAATGACCGATATGATCCCAACCAAAAAGTGGGGGAGACCGGAAAGACAGTTAAAATAGTAGTGTCGGGTATCTATCCCACAAAACGGACGCGGCCAAAGGCGGATTCCACAAAACGGGGAGGCAGCCCCGCCCCCAGCCCGGCGGCTATCCCACAAAATGAGATTTTAAAAATTCCAAAAACTGAAGAGGAGGAAGAAAGACATTTAAGAAAATGCGAGTGCGTCAAGGAGAGAGAGAGACAGGCGACAGACACATATTCCATAAAAAGAGGGGGAAAGGAAGGAGTCTTCTGGCCTTTCAGATATAGGAAAAAAATATTAAAATAAAATAAACGCAATTTAAGACGACCAACAACCACCAGGACGGCGAAGTGAAAAATTAGAAAAATTAAATTCATTTAAAGCTAATTCAGTTCTTAAAAAAAAAAACTACATTTATTTACAGCTTTTTATCTTGTCATAATTTTATTGCTTATGAACGCCAAAGATTTCTTTAAGTATGTCAGGTGTGTCAGCAGGGTCGTTAATTGCCTGGCGACCAACCAGGTAAGTTAGTCAATATCGGCCATGACTGGATAGTAAGGTGTGTTACTGTTGTTGTGTTGCTTCTTAGCTAGAAGCTAGCGCTTGTGAGCAATCAGCAACGAAGTAAAATAAACTTGTTGAAAAACATTTTGACCCACCACAATTTTGTGACGACCGAAGGAAAAACAGAGCAGTTGTGTTGAAATTAAGTTAATAAAAATTTGAAGTAAACCAGGAAAATTAATGATGAATGAATCAACAACTAAACAGGAATTTCAATCGTTATTTGACGCACACAGGTAGCCATCTTGAATAAAATTTGTATTTTTCTTCAAAGTTTAACATAAAACTTATTTCAAATGTTTTAATTAAAAATATCTTCAATTAAAAACTGTGGAAATAAAAGAAACTTAATCCCAGATAGATTTTACAAACAAATAGACAAAGAAGTAACAAAAAAACTTGCAAGAAACAATTTTTGTTTTATTTTTAAATATTGGATTTAATAGGAGCTTAAAGTAAGTCGATTTAAAAAAATTTTTAAAAAAAATCAACATAAAAAAATAGTAAACTTTTTTTTAAATTGAAATTAAATTAGAAATTAACTAAAACTTTCGTTCTAAATTTATATCTACATATTGCTTTCACACATTTGGGACTTTCTAAAAATTATGTCGATAAAAAAAATCAGATTTAAAAATTATTTTACATTCTCTTTAATTAAAATTCAATTAAGTTTTGAAATTTAATTAGTTCTGTTTCTGGAAATTTTGAAATTGAATTGATATTTAGAATTAATTTACATTGTTGTTTAATAAATAAATCTTAAATCTAAAACTTAGATATGGATCCTTTTTCCTTTAGCTTGAAATCATTTTAAAACCCCGATTAAATGAAAAAAAAAACAGCACAAAATCTTTTTAAAAAATCCTTGCATTATTTGTGACTTACTTCTGTGTGTGCAAATTTATTTCTACATTTAAAAAAAGTTAGTCTTGTGCTGTTAGGTAAATTGTAGTTAGGTCTGAAAACAACTACAAACCCATAAATTCCATAAGGAATTTTTTTTTTTTTTTTTTTTCTTCATAGAATATTTTTAGTTCTCCAACAATGAAAAAAATGTTTGGTAGTCCCGGAAGAGTAAGTTCCAATATTAAACTTTATTTTTAATGTTAATCCAAAACACGAAATTTAGGGTTAGTGTTCAACAATTAACATTTAAAAAAGAATTAAAATTGGAACTCATTCCGCCAGCAGTACCAAAGTTTAACAATAATAGACAACTGAGAGTAAACATACCGCGCTTTTATTTTTCAAATAAAATAAACAAAAAATGCAATCTAGGTAAAAAGTAGAAAGAGAAAACTTACCTCATTTGGTTGATTGAGGGCAAAAATATCATAATGATCGTCATTCCATTCGTCAATTAACTGTTTTAACTGATGGTAAGCAACGTCGTCCGGAGAGTGTTTGGGCATTTTTAATATTTACATTACATTACACTCCAAATATAATAAATCTCCAATAAACTTGGAAGAATATCTAAAATCGCAGCAATTTGTTTTTAAAGGCCTTGGAAAGTAGTGGGACTTTTTAAAGGTTTAGTCACACTTTTTATCCGAGAAGAAAACATATCCAATTATTATCCAGGGAGAAACTTGTTGCAAAACTTTTCGTACGTGTAAAGAGATTGGTTACTGATTTTTTTTTTTTTTTTTTTGGGGGGGGGGTCTGTTTGTCCTCTCCAATTCGGAACCAAGGTTTCCTCACGAAATATCAAAAAGGCGTA
>JAYKTE010187867.1:0-12571 GCA_036873565.1 Xipholeptos notoides | reverse complement strand
ATGATTTCTTGAAAACATTTTTTCTAAAAGTCTGAAAACGTGAACATTTGTATCATTATATATGGTAGTAGTAGTAATAGTAGTAGTAAATAAAGAAAAATTACAAAATCAATTAATGATCCTAAATAATAATAATTGAAATAAAGATAATAATTAATGGTGGTGGTGGGTGGTGGCGTGGCTAGTGGTACAACTACTGGTGTGATTTTATTCTAATTTTTGGAGCGGTTCTTCACAAAAAAATTGATTACATTTTTATTTTAGAAACTAAATCATGATAATCAAGTCATTGAATGACTTTTTTCCCACGCGTTACAAACAATGAAAAAGAAAACACTTATAGTTTACCTGTTTGTAATGTTTTCAATCTTTCTTCTTCAAATTTTGTGAGTTGTGAAAGTAAAATATTCCTTTCTGATGCTTTTAAAGTATAAATAAAATCCCTGGCATCTTCATCTTTAAGAAACAAATGTTTCTGTGCGACCGGCGGACGTGCTTTGCCGAAACGACCCAAAAATGAACATGATTTATGATACGATTTTTTATTTTCCTTCAAAATATTATTATTGTTGTTAATAATAATATTATGGAAGACAGAAGAAAAACAAGAACCTTCTTGGAGACATAATCGTCCAAGTAACAAAGGTCTCATTACACCAGCCATTTCCAATTGCTGTTTACGATTTCTTTCTTTTCTTTCTTTTTTAAAAGGAACTTTTGTTTTATCGTGTCAAAGCAACAACGTGTTCAGCGGAAAGAAAGATAAAAAAAAGAAAGTATGATAATCGTAATGTATCGTCAGTTTGTCAGACGACGCATAAAAGTGCAATCCAGCAGCACAAGAACAATATGAGACACTACTCACTTCGATAACATTACCTGCGTATCTCATCTTATCGAACATTTACTGCCTTTTAGAAATATCACACATATATTATAAATATATTCATCCATTTTTTTTTTATTCTTCTAAAATAAATCTTATTTTCTAAAAGTTAAGTTGTGAAAATACGAAAAAATCTAGTTTTATAACAAAACTTATTTAGAAAAAAATGGCGACTTATTCGAATGTCAAGAAAATGTCAACAAAAAAGTTTTTATTATTTTTATTTATATCTGTATACACTTTTGTTAACGTTGGTGGGACAAATGTACCAGTTATTTTGTGGCATGGAATGGGTAAGCATATCTTTCTTCATTTTAAAAAAAAATCATTTTTTCACACTTAAGACCTTAGCCTATCGTTTTGGGGGGATTTTTTTATGTTTACATAGGAAAAATAACTTTACTTCATATCCTGCATTTCAGGATTTGGAAAATTTTTTTTTTTAATTTTTAATTGATGGCAATAATTGATTAAAGAAACAACAAATTAATCCTTTCTGATAATAATACGCTTTTAGAAATACTTTTTTTAGAAATGAAAAATTTCAATATTTGGTTTTGATTTTGATAAAAATGTTATCTTTTTTTTTTATATATATATAAACTGACTTGTTAATATTTGAAACGTCCAGTCCAGTAAATATTAATCACATATGCCATTTTCTTCTCCCACATTTGGTTCTTTTATGGACACTTTCTAATTTTCTTAAAACAGCGAAATCAATGTTTCTTTAAATTAAAGTTTGGTTGGAAGAATCTTTTAGAAATTAATATTTAAAAATGAAATACAACAATAATTCAAAAGACTTTGTAATCGGAAACTGATGACAAATAATAACGAGTACCTGCGTAAAAAGATCATTTCTTACTTGAATTTTCATGTAAAAGTGAATTGATTTTACGCCCATTTACAAAAAATTAGTTCCAGAAAAAAAAATTACAAATCAATGAATTAAAGTAAGCACTAAAATATTAAAAATTACGTATTGATTTTATTGATATATTATTTATTGAATTATTCTCCCCAGTCAAGTAAATCAGGTAGAGAGAAGGAGAAGCAAAGCATTTTGGGGGCGTGTTTAGTTTAATAGTTCATAGTTCAAAGATTGTTAATAATATAATACTTATATTACTCGCATCACATACCAATTATCAACCACAATCATCTCTTAACCTAAATCACTCCAGTTTGTGGAGATCTTTCTTGGTCAAATCCAACCTGAACAAGGCAGATTGTTTGATGAGCGTACCCCAAAGTCTTTGTGGGGTACCTCATAAAACAAAAGGGCCCAAAGATAGCTTGTGACGCCACTAAGAAAACTATTGAGCCCATGCAACCTGCCTGCGCTGCTGCATCTGTAAGCCTCATTTGCTCTAATTGGATCAAAGAAGTCCACCAACAAAACGTCACAACCACAACTGGACGAAAGCAAATCAGAGGCTGAGACCAGTGAGCTATCGCTCTGGTTTGCGCCAGCTCCAACGGGCAGTGATTCAGACATCTGTATCCTCTCAGGGGATGCAGTGTTTCTCAACCCTCAGACCGTGGATAAGAGCACAAGCGAGGATGAGGCCTGCATCGTCCCTCTTCGAAAAAGCACCTAGCACCTGTTCTTTCTGTAATCAGGTGGGATTGTGGCTTATCTCTTAAGTGCCTCTGCATCTGTGCATCATGCAGGTTGTGAAAGGAAAAGGATCCAAGATGGCGCCCGTGGGCTTTTGATACTCATGGCCTTGTCTCCCTCTCATAAAGCATTGCAAAGTCACATCAGGCACATGCTAATTAGGGGTGCCTGGGTTTTATAAAAGCAGGTAGCTTGTAGAACTTGGCAGAAGCCATTACATCCATGTTAGTAGTGTATTTGCTTTGCGTTAGACTTCTTTTATACACAACCTATTCCTTACCACAAGAAGGATTTTTTTTTTTTTTGTCATTGAATATTCTTTTAGTTTTAATGGACTAAATTATGTATCAGTAACGTACAATCCTGAATTAACATTAGTCAGCCATATTCATTTTCCAAGAATCCATGAATAATGGTCATGGATGCACTGAAAATAGCTAATACAGGCATCTCCAATGGATGTTGTTAAAAATATCATCAACAACTACCAATGGGGAAAAAATGGACCCAGGTGCTGTTTTTAATTAGTTAGGCAAGTGAATAAGGATTACAATAGGTATTTGAAATATTTGATTAATTTTGATAAATATCATTGTTTATTAGAATTACAAGATTTTCAATTGTTTAATGCACCCCAATGGAATCCATTCTTTTCTTACAAAACAACAGATTATAATTTCTTGTACACTTTCCTTTAAAGAAACTATATTGTTTGTATAATTCTCAGTAAAAAAAATGTATTACATACTTTCATAGCAGAGAAATTTTTCAAAAACCAAGGCAATTTTTGGCTTTGCATCCATAGTCTTATAATAATGTTTTTGTTGAGAAGGAAGTCTGAATAAAAATTCAAGAGTCAAGAATCGATATTAACCAGATTTTGATAGTGTTTAAATAATATGATGACTATGATGATTAGCCAATGACTGATCTGAAGAGATATCACAATAGCAAAGAAGAGGGGTGATATATGTACATAGGAAAATTGACTAATCATTTTAGACTTCTTTCCCAAGCAACACGTAATACAATTCATTCCATTTAAAAAACTATACTTATAAAAAAAAAATTTAAACCAGTAATCATTTTTTTATAATTTTGCAATGTAATTAAGGAATCCTAAAGAGCTCATCAGGCAAAATGTTATGAATAAAACAATAATATAGATGAGGACAGTAGTCCAAACATTACACAAATAAAGAAATTTATTTTTTTCTTCTTTTTTTCTTTTTAATGAAATAATTCAACTTTTCTCTTATTTGCTTTTATTTTTTTTAATGTTTCATTTTCCTTATTTCATTTGGTTAAATGATTCATTAAATTAATTCTATAAGTCTAGAATTTACTTTTCTTGATCATATACTTGAATATATACTGTAAAAGCTTGATGCACAATTAGAAAAAAAATCAAATAATTTAGATAATATATTACTATATATATATTTAAATCAAATTATAATGTTATGATTAAACAAAATCTCACATAACTTATAACAGTGAATCTTGTGTGGGTAACACCAAGCTATTCTGCAAGTAAAGTTATTACTAAATCTAAGTGTTCTATTTCTTTTAGGAACCAAACTTCTTTTTAATCAGTAATTTCATATAAGTTCGTACTTTTTATCAACCACAAAACTTATGAAATTTTTTACACTGGTCAAAAAAAAATCATTTTATTATCCAATTCATTGATCAATTCAAATTTTTATACACAATCATACTAGAAGTATTGCCCAATCTTGATCAGGGGATGCTTTAATGCTCCTTTTTTTGCTCATTTTGATCTGTGTTTTTTTGTAATTCCAAGACATTTTCTTCTTCCTAAAAAACTGCTGTCATTTTTTTGAAAGCCAAAAATTATTTTAGTAAATTGTGGTTATATTGACACCTCAATGACATAGCAGGTACCACTCACTGACTTGCAACAATCCAGTTTTTCAAGGTTGACCACTTAGCTATTTTACCAGTTCAAAACCAAATTTGTTCCACAAGTCCATCTATCAAATTTCATATCTCTAGATCAAAACTTAGCAAAGTAGTTTGGTAGAGGCTATTCCCTAGATACACATATACAATGTCACTTTTATATATACATAAGATTTATGTCTATTTTTCTTACAGTAATAAAAAGACGAAAAGAAAGTATTTTTCTGAATAGGATCAGAATTGGTCATACCAAATTAACACTATCATGCCTGCTTATGGATGCAACAGTGCTCAAATGCACATTCTGCAACCAGCAGATAATGGTGAAACATATATCAATGCAATGTCAGAAATACAGACATAACCAAAACAAATACTACAAAGTAACAAGCATTAGGAATTATTTCATGAGGTACACGCCTGATCATAGAATATCTGAATGAAATCAATTTTTTTGAATACTTTCAACAAATAAAGTTTGAAAGCAATTAGAAAATTGAAGGCAAACAATTTTGATGGCAATTAGAAAATTGAAAACAAACAATTTTAAGAGCAATTAAAAAATTGAAGGCAAACAATTAACAGCAGTTAGAGGTTTGAAGGCGAGCAATTCTGGTATTCCCTATAAACTATTTTTCAAGCATCAAATTGGGTTTAAAAAAGATAAAAAAGGAATGTTTCTGACCTTAAATGATCCTTTAGACGTTGAAAAGCCATTAAATACAAACAACCATGCATGTCATCAAAATATTTGTCTGCATTCATATTGTGAAAGTAGATGTCAGGCTAAAATTACTGCTTACAGACATTCTGTTTTATGTATTATTTTATGTACATTTTTGTGTATATTTTATTATTATAATTATTTTGTGTATATGGTGGACTAAATTGTGAAATAAAGATAGAAAATTGGATTAAAAAAATAGAATCATATGAAAAAAATGGGAACAAAAACTTTATTACTGCTTATAAAAGACTGGATTGTAATACAAAATAGGTTTGATGAATAGAATTTTATTTTCTATTGTCATCTTCATTCAGCCATGTATCTAACCGACTCAATTGGTTCAAACTATTTTGAACTGTTTAATTATATAATAAACTAGTAGCCCTTTACCTAGTGTTGCCCGGGTATCTATAGGCAATGTCTGATTATAAAGTGCTCTTCTAGTTTTTCATGCAAAAGCAACATAATCTAGTCTATTACATAGTTAATATTTGAAATTGGGCTTTGTTTTATTGATAGTATCAGTAAAGTTGGTCTACCTATAAAATTTTACCAACATTTTTTAATAAAATCAAATAAGATAGACTACAATAATCTTAGACCCTGAAAGAAAGAAAGAAAGAAAAAGAAAGAGAGGGTGAGATGAGATAAACAAAAATAGAGATAAACAAAAAAAACAATTGCCATTGCTGAAATTAAGTTATGTAGAAAAAGAACTTCTTAGAAATCCCTGATAAAAACGAATCAGGAGAGGAATCCGGTGGACATTAAGTCAGTGCCCAATTTCCAATGAAAATATCACATGAAAAAAAATTTGGGGGACAAATCCTATTTTTGTCTTATTTGTACAAAAATGTGGTCATAAAATCGGGGATCAGTTTACTATATCTAAACAATAGGAAACTAAAACCCAACTTAATGTCTACGCCTAAATTTTGTTCGTAATTTGATGTATTTGTAAAAATAATGATCCCATATTATTTGTATTTATACAAAATATCTACATGTAAAGATTAGGATTAATTGATAAAATAGAAAAAACTATGGAGTGTCCAATTTACCATATAATACTATTACAGAATGAACCCTCAAAGAATTGCAGGACTTGAAAAAAAAATTTGCAATTGTCATAGATCAGTATATGGTTATTTGTATGAAATTTTGGCAAAATTGGTCAAAAGCACTTGGAAATGAAAAGACATGGGAAAATATGACCCCATGAAAATCAGATATAAAATCTAATATTTTATGAACTTGTACCGTGACCGGCAATAAGGTTGTGTACAAAACGTATATCTGAAAGTCGATTGATATTTGTCAAAAAACAAACATCGGCCAAAAAAGAAAATGTGTTTTGCCATTCTGTGTCCCAATCAAAATCTCAGAAGTTGGCTGTGATCGTTTTGAAACAATTAGGGTTAGCATCTGATCTTACTGAGAAAATTTATTGCCCATCAATAGAAAAATGAGATATTTGACAAAAGGAATCCTGACTCAACATCCATACACCAAATCAGCTTAAAATTGATGTTTTTGAAACAAATTTTATTTTGCTAATCAATGTAGACAACACCAAACATATGTGAAGTTTCAACCAAATTGGTCCCACACAACCCACAAATGTAAAAAGTAGGTTAAAAAGTGACACTAAAAATGCTGATTTCTTCAAAGTGTTGACACCATGCAAAAAGTGATCACATCAGGAACGTTGATACACAAGTTTGGTCGAATTTCATTGAAGAAATGCCTGGAAAACACCAGGTTAAAGGCAAAATTGAGAAATATGGTCAACCCTAACTGAAATGGCCTAGTTGATCCAGAGTCGGGTGTGCACTCATGGTCTCTGAGTCCATAAAAGCCTGTAGAAAACCCCTAGAGACACTGTTTATCAAGATAATTTCATTAATGAGTTGAGATGACACGGATAAATGAACAGAAGATAAAAATCAAACAAAACAGATAGGTAGATAGATTGAAATAGAAATAAATTGATACATAGAAAAAGATAAAGACGAGTGGAATAAGACATAGGTATGCAATAGAATGAGATAGTGATTGATAGTCAGTGCCGCACTTAGCAACTTTGCATCCCCCACCCACAGAATGCACCTTGCGGCTCCTCTAGCGTCAGAAATTACAATCTACACCCCCAAACATACTGAGAGCCTCTACCAAAGATTATAGAGAGATAGATAGATAGCTAGACAGATAGATTGAGATTGAGATAGAGATGGATTGATAGATATATATTTCAACATACAAGTATGATAATTCTACAGTTAATCATAATAATTATTTTGTTAATTTTTTTAATTACAGTAGATCTGCGAAGCCAAGGAGCCTTGCAATGCCTGAGGAACTTTTAGACCCTCCTCAATTGTGGGGTCTGAAGGGAGCCCTAAGCATGGCTCTGTTGATAGCTTAACAGAATGTTAATATATTGATAGATAGGTTAAAATTGATAAATAGAAAAAATCAAATAAATGGGCAGTGAGGAGTAGATATAATGAGAGAAATAGAATCAAATGAATAGTTTTTTATATTTAACCAATGAAATTTTTCCACATCAAATGCTCAGAACATTCTTTTTTTTTAACTTCTCAAATTCATTTTTTTAATTTTTTCAGCTCATTTCTCTTTTGTCATATATTCTTTGCTTTTAGTTTAGAATATTGCTTTGAAATACAATTAGGTATGTTCTTTAATCTCCTCTTGGTTCCACTATTCTGTGATGACAACCATCCTTCTGTCGCCATATGTCCTATGTTCTTTTTTTAAATAATTTCTGAAAATGAAAATAGAATAGAACAAATGAACAACCAGATTTTCTCTTTATCTCTTTTTTTTTAAATTCTTGATGAAAAAATAATCATTTTATCATTTGATCACTTTTATCCCCTTGTCTTTAGAGAATTCTAGAATTAGTTTCACTTTTTAGAAGCTCCTAATCTTGTTACTTATGTAACAGATTCTATTTAATGCTGTCTTCTCTGTTCCTCTGAATTTTCTACCTTTTCTTTTATCTTTTCAATTTGTTATTTTTGCTTTTGTGTTTTTGGTTTCCATCATTCACAGCTTTTAAATTTTATATTTTGGTTGGGTTTGTTTTTCAGTATATCAACCTTATAGGGCCATTTAATGCATAAGCAGGTTATTTTGGTTTTATTCTTCATAAAAAAAAACCATTTATTTTAACATCCTGCTCTCCATGTGGATGCTGTTTAATAAGATGGATTGTTTTTAATTATAACTAGTATATTTATAATTTTATTCTTAAAGTTATGAATAAAACTAATTAAGTTGCGATAGGTTTTGTACGGATATACAAACTAATGAAAACCTTAACCTCTTCATAGCCAAAGGTAATAATGAAATTTAAAAGAAAGCCTGTTTTACTAGTACAAAAATATCTAATAAGAAAGATATTTGTATAGAAAATTATTGTTTTTTGACATTAAATGACAATAAAGATATCCATTATTATAAAATATTTAAATCTGTCGCAAAGCGGTTTGTAGAAATCATTTAATTTTCTTAACGTATTTTTGTAAGGAAAAAGAATGTGTAGTTTAATATCAAACCCGAAGATTTTTGTGACTAGAAATAAATTCAAATTATCTAAATAATAGACAATTGTTAAACTCATTTTTCAACTTTAATTTTAGGCGATTCTTGTTGTAATCCACTGAGTATGGGATCCATAAAGACATATATAGAAAAGAATATACCCGGAATCTATGTCAGATCTTTAATGATTGGAAATAATATTGTTCAGGTAAGTGAGAAATAAAATAAAAATTAAAAAAATAATAATATGGTTTTAGATTTTAAAGAACAAACAAAATTATCCAATGAAAATTACCAGTTTTTATTCTTTGTCTTTTCAATCTTATACACAGGTTGTTCGTAAAGTAATGCATTCTATTTTTTTACTTTTTACTCAAAAAAGTGATACCATTAAAACAAGCCACCTATTGTTCTTCAGAATTCATTTTTCTACCTGTCTCAATGCACTTTTTCCAGCAATGAACGAGAATGTGTCCATGGGTATTTGGAAAACGCTTTGTCATGTTTCTGTCACCACTTAAAAACCCAGAGATCATGTTATGAGAGAGAAGAAAAGAGGTTATGAGTAATGGCTAGAGAGAATTTTTCAACTAGCTAGTAAATGAAAATTCAAAAAAAATTAAAATAAGTCAATTTGGTCAGAGAAAAATCAAAAATATTATTTACCAAATTGTTCCAGGTTTTTTCATGGATCTTTGGTTGAATTCCTGAGGGTTTGATGTAGAGAGATCTTTTATCTAAGATTATTTAACTGGATTTTCTTTATCCATAAATTGCAGAGCCGGACTTAACATAATGGATGAAAACAGACAGCTGTTTAATTTTTTTATTCAAGAAAAAGGAATGAGTCCTTGTAACAATTGTGAATAATACAATAGAAAAAGTCATTTAGTTTCTACAGTTCTAAGTGAGCATTATTTGAAGGTGAGGGTTTCAATCCTTGCCAATACCTATATGCAAATTCTTTAAAGCTAATTCTTTTGATTTTTCTGTTTTGCAGGATACAGAAAATGGTTTTTTGATGAACGTAAATGACCAAGTTACAGAAGTTTGTAAAAAATTGTCCTCTGATAAGAATTTACTTAATGGTTACAATGCAGTTGGCTTTTCACAAGGCGGACAATTTCTGTATGTATTTTGATTTGATTATTTTTTTGTATTGTTTTCACATTTGTACAACTCCTTCTTTTTGCTATTATGCCAATGGATCTAAGTCAACTCTGATAGTAATAATTGCATCATTGTTTTCATTCCTATAGTGCCTTGCATCTTTGTAAGAGAGAACAAGGTACAAAGAGTTCTAAGAACTTCAGTGAATTGGAAGCCAACCAAAATTTATTTAATCCAAAGGGGCAAATTGTTTTCATTCTGTAAGCTACCAAACCAAACTATTTAACATTGATATTTAATTTAATATTAATATTAGTTTATTAATTTAATATTAATAATATTAAGTTCAACATGATTACCAAAATTTATATGTCGTACCTGAAAGTAGCTGAAACATTGGCTGGTAACACTACAACAAGAGTCCAAATGAAAGTATTTATCAAGCCTTATCTTAGTAATTCAGACAAACCTATTGACTATTCTTTTCTTTCCATTTTTTTTTTTCAAGCCGAGCTGTAGCCCAACGTTGTCCATCACCTCCAATGCTAAATCTAATTTCTATTGGTGGTCAGCATCAAGGTAATTTTTTATTTTAAAATATATTTTTATTGCATAAAACCTGAGACTATTTTTTTTCACCATTATTTTTCTTTTATCAATGATGGTTTTATTAAAAATTGTATTGTTAAAATTTAATTCTCACAAATGTGCAACATCTGCACTTGGGAAAAAATAGTATGACTTTTAGGAGACTATTGGCATTTTTTGCCTATTTATTTTTTCACCTTAAGTGTAGGTAACAAAATGAGTGAAATAAACATTTTGGCCCACAGCCTATATATTTCTTGCTTTACTATGAACCTGGCAGCTGAATGAACAGGGCCATGCTTAGTGACCCCGCAGACTCCACAATTGCAGGGGGCTGCAGGCTCCTTGGGGGCCGCAAGGCTTTTATTGGCTTCGCAGATATATTGTAGTGAGAAAAAGATGATTAACTTGAAAATACTTATCATATTTGTATGTTGAAATATCAACATGTCTTTCTCTTGCTATCAAATATTTTAAATTCCTAAACTCTAATTCTGGACAGTATATCAAACTTTCTGCAGCATAACAGTTTTTAATTCAGTTTTAATTTTTTGGAAATCCCTTTAAAAAACTTGTAGGGGATTAGGAGCCAAAACACTCTAAAATGGCTATAAAAATAGCTGCAAAATACCAAAAAGTAGCTAAAAAACACCAATTCTTCGATTTTGTCCATTTTTTCATGATTACGGAATATTTGTGTTCTTCCAAGAGATATGTTATTTTGTTTTAAGTACCATTTATAGTGGGTTCAGTATGTTGAAGGGGGGTGCGCAAGTTGACTTGTGTGGGTAGGGGCCACAGAGCGCATTCTACGGGGGGGCTGCAATGTTCTTAAGCACGGCACTGCAAATGAACACCGCTTGTCTCGTCCCTCTTGAGCCACGATGGAACCAATCTGAGCCAACTGAGTGTCTGTGGCTGTAGCTCAGTCATAACCACCCAAAACAACATCCACGATGACTGGCACTCCGTCGCCGTTTCCCCTTTCTTCACATCAACGCAGATAGGGGACAAGATGACATATACCCTATACTGTAACACAAGTGGGAGCTGACGTAACATGATCAAATTTTTATTGGTTTTGTTTGTTTACAATAAACTGCATTTTGTTCATTTTCTTGTTTCTGTCAGGTGTATATGGATTTCCTAATTGCCCTGGACGTAATATTTCCTTATGTGATATGATACGCAAACTACTAAACAAGGGTGCCTACCTCAGGTAAGTGATTTGTAATCTGTAGAAAACCCTAAACTTAACCACATCATGAAATTCAATTTGAAAAGCTAAAAAAGCATAATGAGTTTTGTATTTCTGCTCATAGCATTGTGTGTGAAATAGAAGAATGATTTGGAAGACTTTTTACAATGCAATGCAATAGATAAAATAAGTTAAAAGGTATTAGAATTACCTATGTTTATTTTCTTATATAGAAAATTAAAATTATTTTCTTATGATTTGTATTTAATGCAATATTAGAAAATTAATGCAGGTAATTTTAACATTTTTTTATTGCTGTGTAAATGGCCTTTAAAATAATGCTTAAAAATAAAATATCTCTATAGAATATTATATTCACTTTCTTATTTAAAATGTATTTATGCAAGATGCGCTATAAACATTCAAAATCTATTTTACAATCTAAAAGCCAGTTTGGCACCTAAAATCCATTAAAAGTTTCAAAATTTTCTTATTGACACTGAAAAATATATTTATCAAGTTTTAAAGTTTTCTTAATGGTTATGATAGTGTTTGCAGAAAAGGCTGCATTCTTTATTTACTGTTGTCTCTCAACTAGAATATAGCTTTTGATATGTTTTTATCATTTACCTGAATTTTTTTTCTAAAGCAACCAAATTAAGCCTTTTGTAAAAAATGTGCTTTACAATCATACCTGTTCTTACATCATTTTAACTTTGGTTATTGTTTACTTCAATTTGCTTTTTTGAAAAATAACAAATGTTAGATATTATCAAATTCTACTTAAAGAAACTGAATAAAATTATGTTAGGGTAGACTTAGCTACCTATCTCTACCTATTAATAAAATGGTCTTTAGGGGGTTTTCACAGGCTTTTATAGACTCAGAGACTACGAAAGCACAGTCAAATCTGGACCCACGGGGCCATTTTGCTTAGGGTCGACC
>JAYKTE010187757.1:0-12571 GCA_036873565.1 Xipholeptos notoides | reverse complement strand
TGGGCGGAGATAAAAATTCCTAAAGTTAATAAAAATGACTGAGAGCAGAAAGTTAAGAGACTTGAATTTTAGATTTCACAGGGGCCCTAGCCTGTGGTTCCCAGCTTTGGGCCACCGGGCCTTAGGCCCATTTGGCCTGTGTTAACACGAAGATGAATAGTTAAATCCAACTTGAGACTAATGCCTGTTGCCATCTCTCTCTCCAAGTGTGCAGAAGTTTTGAACAACATACAATAAACCAATAATCTATAGAAAGGAGAATTATTGTCTTTCTTCGTTTAATTTCACCACCGTCTGTTGTTTTGTTTTGCTTCATCCCAGTAAGTACATGCATGCGACATCTCAACTTTATATGACAGGCGGGCGCCAGACGATATACGGCCAAATTATCAAAGTGCACAAACTGCATCGATGTGTAGTAAGGTGCATGGGCGTCCTGACTTATGTCATAAATTATAATAGGTCTGATTTTGGGACAAAGCTGGCCAAAATTTTAGCACATAATTTGTGGATTAAAATTGAAAGAACGAATCAGTTAATGCAACCAAATTTTGCTTTGGAAAAATTTATCATGATTTTATACATACATTTTTTCATTCATTAAATTACACTCACTGCTTTTACAGTTTTTTTCCAGAAACAATACAGTCCATTTATAAATAGTACTATTTGAGAATTGAAATCACTGAAAAGTCTTGTAAGGATTTTCAACTTTCAAGGTGATGGCACTTTGAAAAGGTTGGAAATTTTGCTCTTGTTGTTTTCTGTTGAGCAGGAGGTCTTCTCTTCATCCTTTTGGGCGCAATGTCTTCCTGTAGTTTATATAATCCTTTCTATTAAATTGGGACATTTTCAACATACAATCTTCAAAACGGAATGACACCAAATAGTATAAACTTAAGCTATTGCTTTAATGCCTAGAAATTTTTTCTAAAAAGAAAAAGAAATTATTGAATTGAGGCATAAATCTAAAGTGAGGTAACAACTCTCAGTTAAGACTATATTGTCCCACATACTGAAAGTTGATGTTCAAGGCATTGCTGGTTTATGGAATGAATCAAGTACCAATCATCCGAGTTTAGTAGTTTAGTACAGGGGTTGTTCCAAATGTAATGCCACCTACTTTTTAAAATTAAAGAGCCACAATTTATATTTCTACATAGTTACAACCATTTCCAATGCACTCTTGCCAGCAATGAACGAGGTGGTCCATTTTCACATCAGAAGCATACTTTGTCACTTGCATCTCTGTCATCATTTTGAAATAAACAAACCCATCTCCTATATGCACTGACATGAATGCATAAGTTCAGTCATGATAACAATGCAATTTGCAATCTTGTCTAATCCAGTTGGACAGTATTAAAAAGTAGGAGGCATTACATTTGGAATGACTCTCATAGCTGGGTATAATGTTGAAATATAGACAATCCCAGATTAAACTTTAGTGATGTCATATCAAACATACAACAATGTGATTTTTAAAGTCTCCATAAAGAATGAAAATATTCAAGTTATTTTATAATTCTAATTGTTCCAAAATCTTGCATCTTAAATCCCAATATTACTGAAAAATAATTTTTGAGTTCTTTTTATTTATCTAAGGAAATTCAAGGTAATGTGTGCAAAATGACTTGATCTTTCAAGAGTTTGAGCTTTAAAACCATTATATACACATCCAAGTTGGTCTGCTATGACAATTTCAAGTTTTGGATGCCAAGATATATGAGAGTTAGTAGCAAAAATGATGTCGTGAAAATGTATAGAATTAGGGTCTCTGTCCTCAAGAGATACCACTATGATTTAAATGCAAAATCATTAGTATTATCTATTCATGCCTTCATTTTAAGTTTTAAAAGATAATATAAATCATTTGAATTTTGAAACAGAATTCTTGCTATTTGTATTTTGATTTGCTAGGAATTCAACATTTAAAAAATTTTGACAGCATCTTGCAGAAAATGGATCGTTCTTTATAATAAGAAAGTATTAAAACAGGCCTTTAAGTTTATGCAACATTTTAAAAAATATTTTTTAGTCCTTCCACAAAAGTTGGACTTGGTTAGACTTTGTTTTTACAATCTTAGTTTCTTCTTTAATAATAAAAAAATCATTTAAATCTATTTTTAGAGAAGCTTTAATAAAAAAAATCTTTAAATTAGAGATTAATTGCAAGGTTTTTAAAAACAATTTAGAAAAGAATTGTAGATTCATTACACTAGTGTCATTTTTGGGGGACAACAAATTGGAATTATGGATTCTACTACACTATGGTCATCTAGAGGGGACAACAATTAGAAATTATTGATTCTACTACTGCACTATGGTCATCTTTTGCGGACAACAAATAGGAATTATGGATTCTACTACACTATAGTCTTCTTTTGGGGACAAGAATAACAAAAATAACACTTTAATTAAAGAGAAATATGTTTATTCAGATTAAGCTACAAAACTTTTCAATTGAATCTCATAAAATTTGGACAGAAAATTGATGCATTTAATCAAGTGATATCCATGCATAGCTATATATATGTATAAAATGTAACATTATCTAAAATATTTTTATAAATTAATTAATAAAAGTATATTTCATTTAAAATAAATTCTACTTTTGCAAATTAATACATAGAATATTAAAAATTCATTAAGAATTGATTTATCATTTAACATAAATTTTAAATGATACCTTTGAAGCCAAATGTTTATATACATTATTTAATCAAGTATAAATTTATAACTGAAGTGATGTGAGGTTAAAATTCATGACAAATAGTGTTCTGCTATGGAAAGGCTTAAATCATTGAACCTTCAACACAATAGTACACATAACATTGACTTCATTGGTTAGAAAAAAAGCAAAAAAACATAAATAGGTATTGTAGATAGATACACAGATTTCAAGAAACAGAAAAATCAGTATTAAGATTTAATTTTGGCTTTGGAACAATAAAATATCACAAATAATTCTTAGTGGAGGCTTTCAAAAAATATTTTGTTGAGCGTTAGAGATATATAGAATAAACTTTGTTTATGACATTATATCCTGTGACTTAGCTGACTTTATCAAGGTGGTTAGTACTAAATTCATTATATAAGCCTATGATAGATATTCTTTTTTTGATATGTCATGAGTTAATAAGCTATTGGAATGTCAAAAATAATTTCATAATTATCAAAAGCCCTATAATTAATACACAAATTATATGGCCCTAAATATTCCTTAATTTTTAATTGTCCAAACAAATAATGGTTTTCACACCCACTTCTTCTTTTCTTTAATTAATTTCAATCTTAAGTCAAGATCAGAATTTATCAAAAAAAAAAAAAGCACGATTTTCAGAACGACTAATTCAATGACTGCTAGTCACAATATTTTCAAATAACTAAATGTCAGATTGTTTTTTAACTGTTTATATTTAATATTATTTTATTTGAATTGACAAAAAACAATTTGGCTTCAATGATTTGAATATCAGAAATTTAAAAAGTTAATAGTTTTTCTAACATAGTATGAGGTTATGCCACAAGGGCAAGTGAAAATCCAATTCTACACCCATTTGGAAATTTTGCTTTTGATGGAATTTTCAATTAAATGGATTCTCTCAAAATTAAATTGTTTTTTTTACAATGTGTTGGATTATTTATCCAAATATGGAAAGGAAAAAAAATTCATTTCAACAACAGTTTTTGTTACGTTTTTCTACTCAACTAATCTTTATTCCGTTAATTTAGTCCAGATTTTGCTGAAAGAAAGTTTTGGTAATCAAACTTCGAGTGAATTCCAAGAAAGGCCTAAAAGCAAGCAAAAGAATTACATACATACACACAATGGTATTTCTAAACATTAAGCCCCTGATGCAAATTACAGGGTAACAACAAAAACATTTATTTTAAAGAAAATTTTTTATAAATTTTGAAGAATCAGTTATTTAGGTCTATAAATATATATATATATATATATATGCTAACATATATATTCTTCACAAACATTGAAAATAAATTTTAAAAAGTATGACATTAAAAGCATTTTGGTAAATTTCAAATCTAAAAGCTTTGTAAATAATGAAGTTTAGATTTGAAATCAGAATTTTAAAATAGTTCAAATATTTACTTTGAAAATTGCATTTTTAGGAATGCATGTATATGCCAATGTGTGCATATATATACATATATATATATTAGTGTTGGGACAATTCCTAAATTCTATCCGATTCCGATACCAATTCCTATTTCAGGAAAATATTGATTAACGATTCAGATTATTGATTAACTTAAAAATTCAAGAGAATCGTAATGAGAAAATCGTAAATCAAAGGTATTTATTTAACGATGCAATTCCGATTCCCCCCAAAATTAACAATTCCGATTCCAAGGAATCATCCCATCACTAACATATATACATATATATGTGTTTATTTACATGTGTATATTTATGTATACATAATAATACTGTGTTCTTCCATACATCCATTTACCCCATGCTTTATTGTTGATATATTTTTTTCTTTAAATCCAATAATTAAAAATGTATGAATATGTTATAAGTAAATTACTCTGCTCCCCTTATAGTTCATCATTTTTTGGTTTGTATAACTCTTTATCAAAATAAATTTTAAAAGCCTATAATATCTAATCTTGAAAGTGTCTTTTGTAAATACAGAAACAGTCTTGATTTGAGTTGATCATCATGTAAATCAACATAACAAGGTAAAAGAAATGAGAATTTCTATCCTGTGTTTTTGAAAAAATTTCAAGAGTTCTTTCAGTGCAAAAGGTTTGGGGATTTTTTTTTGTCAAAGCCCCGTCACCCTCTACAAGTATTTAATGCAAAAACTTGTGTTTTGGTTAACTTTGTTTCTTCCTTTGCATGATAATTAACACTGAAGAGATTTTTATGCATATTATTTCTTTTTTGTCAATCATCATAAAAACAGTGGTACTAGGAAAAACAAAGGAATCTTATTTTTGCCAAAAATATATAATTAAAGTAAATTCAATGGGCTAAAATTTAAATTTTTGTACTGTAATTGCAAAATGTAAGTTGCTAACTATGCCATAGGGACTTCACTCACTGTACAAATGATTCTGGGTTCCCTTCTGTGTATTGTCATATGTTTGTTCAAACTTGATTTTTGGGAGCAAGTATATGCACATAGTTGACATGCATAGGGTTTCTCTCCAGTATGTGTACGCATATGCTTTGTTAAACAGGATTGTGTTAAACAGGAATATTTACAAACTTCGCAAGAATATGGTTTTTCCCCAGTGTGCATACGCATATGCACCACTAAATAGGATTTCCATTTAAATGAAGAGCTACACACTCCACAGGTGTAGGGCTCTTCTCCTGAATGTGTACGCATATGTTTTGTTAAACTTGACTTCTCATAACAACAGTATTCACATACTTGACATGAATATGGTTTCTCTCCAGTGTGCTTGCGCTTATGTGCTGATAAATTACCCTTTTGTGAAAATGAAGACCCACACACATCACATGAATATGGCTTTTCTCCAGTATGTGTCTGTTTATGTCTCATTAAATGCTCTCTGCGAGCAAATGATGAACCACACTCATCACAAGGATATGGTTTCTCACCAGTGTGTGTTCGCATATGCATATTTAATCTTGAATAGCATGAACATGAATATCCACACACTCCACAAGAAAACGGTTTCTTTTCAGAGTGTTTAATCACATGACTTGCTAATTCTGAACTAGTGGAAAATGTGAAATTGCAAATTTCACATGTAAAAAATTTTACAGTAGGAAGTCCTTCCATATAATATTTTGGAAATTGTTCAATAATAGATTTTTCTATGGAAACTCCTTCTGATTTCTCTGAGGAATATCCTTCTGTAGGAAATATCCCTGAGGGACATTTTTCTGTGGAAATTCCTTCTGTAGGAAATATTGCTGAGGAATATTTTTCTGTAGAATATTCTTCTGTCGGAAATATTGCTGAGGAACATTTTTCTGTGGAATATCCTTCTGTGGAAATTTCCTCTGTTGGTAATATCTCCGAGGAACATTTTTCAGTAGAATATTCTTCTGTGGAAATTTGTTCTGCAGGATATCTCTCTGAGGAACTTTCTTCTTTTCTTTCTGTGGAAATTCCTTCTGCAGAATAATCCTCTGTGACTATTTGTTCCATCATTTATGCAAGAGTTTCACAAGTAATAATTGATTCCAACAATCTTCAATGAAAGTCACAGGAACTAATATTTTGTCAGAACTGCAAAAGAAAAAAATATCAAAATTAGAATTGTTTTTATAAATCAAAAATAAAATCTTAATAATTTTTCATGTCTTTAAGATATAAACAGAATGATTAAGGCACAAATATTACGGTTTTATCATTTTTCAAAATTTTAACTTTCAAATTATGAATTTAATTTTGAAAAAAAAAAAGTTCTTAAGAAAAGCAATTGGAAAAGTTTGAAAACTTACATTGCAATGTGACAATATATGAATTAATTTCTTCAAAGAATATACATATATTAATCAAAACTTATACAACTTTGGACAATACTTATTTTTTTGACATTTTACTACAATAAAAGTTGGTTACCATTTATATTGCAATTTACTAAACACACTGATTAAAGCCCAATTTCTAAGTTCATTTGTTTATCTTTAATGCATAAATAAAATATATATAAATCTATATATCACTAGCAAGAACCTTTCTCTCAAAACTAATCATGGTGTTTTTACAACAAAAACCTGCCCCAAAATAGAATTTATTGATTGTGCTCAAATGTTGAAAAATCTTATTGATAAGAGTTTTGCTTTAAATGATCTTTCGAAATTTTGATAACAGAAATTATTATCTATCATAATTAAGGAGCAAATAAGAAAATTTCAAAATTCAAACCAACTTATAAAAATAATTTCATATATTCATTTTTGCGAACTGTTGACCTCATCCTTGAGCACCATGTTTAAGCTAACTAATCCTCTGGCCTTCGTCAGGTGTTAACTGTGAATGGATAGGAATATTGAGTCCAAGAACTGTAGCCACAGCAATTACTGCCCTCCATAGTTGTTGTCTCACTATGTTTTGGCCAACTAATCCTCTGACTTTCTTGGATAGGATTGAAACTGTTATCTTCAGACAATGCTCACCTGAAACCATACAGGCTCAACACCTCTATCCAGGCTCTAAGTGGTAATTAAGGTTGGACATTTTTGATATTATGATTACACATTGTTTTCTTATCTAGTCTTCCATTATCAGGTCCTTACTGAATGGTAATTGATTTTTTAAATCTGTTGAGATAAGGTTTCTTAATCTGTATATTTAATTTATGTTTGTGGACTGTTGTTTGCAATCATTACAGTTGTTGTTTCACCATATTTCAGCCAACCAATCCTCTGGCATTCGTTTGGTGTTAATCATGACAGGATAGCAATGTTGAGTCTAAGAACTGGATCCATAGCAATTATAGCCCTTTATAGTCATTGTCTCACCATATTAACACCTGATGAAGGCCAGAGGATTAGTTGGCCAAAATGTGGTGAAACATCAACTATAAGAATTGTGGACAACAGTCCCCAAGAATGGATATACAGATTATAAAGCTTCATCTCAAAGGATTCAAAAGAATAAACCAAAAATAATTTTATACTCTATTTTTAGAATTTCTAAAGTTTTTGTTTGGAAAATGTTTTAATTTGAAAACAAATTTAGATACTTCTATTATGGAAAAATAAATTTAAAGCAAAACATATATTAGTACCAAATTCTTTGTTAATAAGTTTTAAAAATATTTCTTGCAAAAGAATAAGCAACTTAATATATTTTTTAAAAAGTTTTCCTGTTTTGGGTTTTATGAAAGTTTCTAAAGACAAAAAAAATCCAAATTGAGATGCCTCAAACAATAGCATGCCCTTTTTCCCACAAAAAATATAAAGAAGGAATAAAATTAAGTGATAATAAGAAACTGAATTTTGGGGTTTTTTTTAACAATAAATTCATTAAAGAATTTATCAATTTCATTCAGAGTAAAACATTTATTGAAATCAAACAATTATATATCATGCCAGATAGAATTGTAAAAACTGTACTGTTTGTTTTGTTATCCATCATTTCTGAATAAGTTTTAGTTCAGTATGAAGGATAAAACCCCAAATTTTATCAAATAAAAATAGAATAGTATCACACTTTCAAAACAATTTAAACCAAAACATGAAACATTGATGTTTCCTTATTTTACCTAAAAAGTAAAGAGCTTGTAAATATTTTTAAAAAAGGTTTTTAGATTGTTAAAATCAAATCATTTCTTATTAATGAATAAGTAGAAACATTTTAAAATAAAAATATGCAAAAATATTGACATACAAGTTGATAGATTTCTTTAAAAACAGCTAAAACATAAACTTTAAAAAAATATGGAAAGGCATTAGTATAGTCTTTTATAAACAATTTTATAGAATAATAAATAAATATTTTTATTATTTAAAAGAGCAAAAAGCATTTTATATCCTTATTTTCTAATGTAACCAGACAGAAAAATTATAATTTAAAAAAATATAACTGAATTAAATTAGACTTTGGGATTCTTTAGAAGAAGCTTCTTTAAGTTTCTTGAGGGCTCATCAATTGAAACATTGTGAAAGTAACAATTAAAAAGATGAGGACAATAGTCCAAAAATAGATGTACATATAATTAATAATAATATAATCAATAATACTGTTGTCCTCATTTTTCTAGTTGTTGTTTCACCATGTTTCAGGAAAATTATTCTCTGGCTTTCGTCAGGTGATTAGCAGTGACACCGGATAGGAACTCTGAGTCTTGTAACCATATTCCCAGCAATCACTGACTTCCATAGTTGTTGTCTATTGCACCACATTTTGACAAACTAAACCTCTGGTCTACTTGGGTAGGAATTGAAACCACTTTCAGACAATTTTCACCTGAAACTGTAGAGACTCAATGGCTCTACCCGCTGTGCCACGGGCTCAATGGCGCAGTGGATATAGGCATTGTGACCTTTTTAATCTTACATGATTATTTAAAATTGGTTAAATAAATACTTCATAATTTTTAATTTATGTATGCATTATAGAAGAGTCTTCTCGTTCCTTTTTAAACATTAATATGACATATAATATTTATTCAAAATGTTCCACTGAATATTCTTAAAGGAAAAAATACACCAACACCATTTTATTTATTTATTAAAATTGTGATAATTATAAAATTCATTCAAAATTATTTTGTTTTGGTAGACAATTTTCATATTGAGAAATAAAGTTAATGTAAAACATTTCACTGATAAATATTTTTTGTTTATTTGAAAGAGTATAAAGTTTTACTTAAGATCTGAATAAATTAGAAAAATAGGATGAACTAAAAATTTTTGAGATTTTTAAGTTTGTAAAATTTTATCGGAGTTTCAAAAAAAGCTAAGTAATAATACCATGTAAAACATGTTCATAATGTGCTCACACACTTTATACACAATGATTTTGAAAAATAAGAAATTAAATTCAACCATAAGCATTCTGATTAAGGGAAAAAACAAAATTGAATAGAACAAATCTTTGATTTAAAATTTAATGAATTAATTACAAAAATGTACAGAAATATTTGATAAAATTATATAAAAAGATTTTGAAGAGATTAAAAAAGAAATACTTTTATTACCTCCCTTTGAACCTCTTAAACATACTGACATCCACTTTGATTAAGAACGGATTTCTTTAATTAATCTTCTTATTAATCATTTCCACGGAGAATTATTGCATTCATTTAGGAAATTAATTGAATTCATAAATTAAAGAAAAAAATTTTTAAAATTTTTTATCGCATTAAAAAAAAAAAGAAAAAACAAGTTTTTATTCCAAAATTATTTTATTTAAAGTTAAATGTTGATAATTAATTTAAATATCTTCGAAGTAAAAAAAACTCATATTAGAAAGAGAGAGGGGGAGAAAAAAAAGAATTGGTGAAAATAAATAAAGATTTTTAAAAATTTGCGGGTGAAAAAAGAAACTACTCAAACGAATTTCGTGGAAATTTTCGACATTTATTTTCGAATTTCTTGAAAGAATTTTGAAAAAAATTCAGGAAGAAAAAATTAAATTGAAATTAAATAAGTTTTTTTTCTTCAGAAATTTAAATAAAATTAAATGAAATGAAATTTTAATTTTTATTAAAAAATCAGCTGACAACAAACAAGAAACCGTATTTCATTTCTTTCTTTATTTCTTTCAACAATAGAATTTCAAAATAAATTTAAACTTTTTTTATTTTAATTAGAAAATTTTTTTCTTTTAAAAAATCAATTATTTGTTTGATGAGAAAAAACGTCTTTGAAAAAAAATAATAATAGTCGATGATTGGGAAGGTAAGAAAGGAAAAGAGAGAGAGAGGGGTGTAAAAGAGAAAGAAAAAGATATTGAAATGAATTTTAAATATAATCGGTCCATACGAAATTCTTTTCGTTTTTTAAAAATGATTTTCAAGATTTAAATGATTAATTGAAAAAATAAAATAAAATAAAATCCAGTTCAATTGCACATGAAGAAAAAAAAAGGGTGGATATTTTTTTTTCGAAGACTTAAAAGGGGAGGGGATTTTTTTTTATTTACAAGATATTTATTTATTTATATATTATTTTAGAGATTGTATTACCTTTAAATCCCCAGAATAACAAATTTTAAAGAAAGGAAAAAATCATTTTTTATTTTAGAAAAAAAAAATCGAAATTTATTATAACGACGACAACTACTAATAATGATAATAATAATAACTAAAATAATTCAAATAAAACTGAACGTAAAAAAAGTCGATATGTCCTGCCCAGCCCTTAAAAAACCTTAAAATGTTGATTGTCACAAGAAAAGCAGGTTTGTTTGTCTTTCGAAAAAGAAGGAAGGCTATTATAGCAACGAAAGAAACTCAAACTCACCATTTGTTGTTGAATCCAAGAAATTCACGGACGACAAAGAAAAGAAAATCAATCCAAAAATCGTTTTTAGTTTCGCAGCAAATTTTTTTTTTTTGAAAAATTGTAATTTAAAAAAATAAGTTAAAAAAGAAAAAAAATCATTAAAACATTTTTTATTAATTACATTCAATATTTATTTTGCTTTTCAAATATTTTTCATTTGATTATTAACTGAATTTCAATTCAATTCCATTATTTTTCTCATTTATGAAAGTTTCAAACAGATTTTTAAATGAATTTATTTTTCAATCTATAATTTCTTTAAATTAAAGATAAAGATTCTGGATCAAAAATTTTTTCTCCCGTTTTTCTTTGAAATAGATAATTAAAATAGTTTTAAAAATTCAAAGTTTATTTAAAAGATAATTTTCTTTAAAAAGACAGATTTTCGTTATTTTTTACTGTTCTAGTATTTATTTTTATTTTGTGACACGTTGAAAACATTGAAACAAAATATGAACAAGTAACATGAATTTTATTGAATCTATTCAATTAATTCCATATAAAAAAAACTTTGAATAATAAGGAAGGCTCCATCCATAACTCATAATTTTTTAATTGTCAAATGTTAATTTTTAAAGAATGTAGTTAACAAGTGCGTGCAACAACAACGACAACAGGGCGAAAAAGGTTTTATTTTTAATTAAAAATTAAAACTTGAAAAAAAAAAAAAAGATTTTGAACTTTACAAATTTGGTGAAATTTAGGTAACTAGGTGAAGGATAATAAACGGGAGACAACCATTGAAAAAAGATCTGAGTTACCGAGTGTAAGGATAAGGACCTAGTGTTTTGTGGTAAAGGTCTTTAGAGACACAGAAATTGAGTTACTAAGTTTATCATTGAGGATCTTGTGTTCTGTTTTAAACAAAGAGAGACTAAAGAATTGTCAAAAATTATAAGAGCAAGGTTGCTTATTGTTTGTTCTTCATGGAATTTCAATTGTACATAAATTACTCTCATAAGTTGTTTAAATAAAATGAAATAAAAAGTACATTTTCTTAAAAAGAAATTGATATTAAATCCAAGTAAAATCCTAAATAGACAAAATTCCACTGAAATATAGCCTAAATATAAGATATTCTGTTAGAATATAAATTAAATAGACAAAAAAGATGTTTCATGGACTATAATGACCTAAATAGAAGATATTTCACTGAAATAAAACTCCAATGGCCAAAATGGAAGATATTTCATTGAAATATAACTCCAATGGCCAAACCACTGAAATATAACTACAATGTCCAAAATTAAAGATAAATATAACCCCAATGGCTTTAATAGAAGGTAGCTACTTGAAAGCTGATAATAGCAACTCATTAAATCTTAATACTGTTTTTCTTAGCTACTTTTTTAGATACTTAAAACAAATTCTTTTTAATATTAAAAATGGAAATTTTTGAAAGGTTTTAGAAAAAAGGAAATAGAAATTGAAGGAACTTGGAGTGTCTGCAGTTAATGGTATTTGAATAATACCAATATCACTCCCTGCTTAATGACAGATCCTTTTATTTATAACTGTAATAATTTAATCATTTAGAAATTTCAAATCTGTAAAATCAACCAATACCCAGAAAATGCTGTATAAGCTACAAGTATATATATA